>CM070583.1:67065835-67193335 GCA_036346355.1 Rhipidocladum racemiflorum
CACGGCAGTGCGGGCCTCGAGTGCGAGCCTATAAGCGCTTGCTCTCCCGAGGCGGCTGATGGGCCGTTGCATACCTTTCGGCGCGGCGCCAGCCCCATCATGCCGGCGAGGCGCGATGCCGTGTGGCCTTGGCCTTGGCGGCCATCTGTCGAGGCGATTAATGTGCGATGGGATTTAAATGGGCTGCGGCACGTTCAGGAGAAGCAGGCGGCGGCGGCGGGCGGTTTGCGGCCGCGTTGATTTGCGTGAGGCGTCGATTTGGCGGGCGCGTCTGTTCCGCTGGCGCCTATAAAGGAAGGAGTGGGTGGCGTGGTAGGCGCCAAGCCCTCTGTTCGCGCGCTCTGCAAAAAAGGAAAAGGGAAGAAAGAAAACGAGGAAGAAGAGGAGCTTCTGCCCGTCGCGTCGTTCCTGCTTTCCAAGCGCATTTGGAGATGTCGGCCCGACCGCTCGGCGCGGCGTGTCGCTATCTCGATGGGAGAGGAAGGAGTTCCTTCCTCCGCGCCCAGTCCATTGCGAGTTCACGTGGGGACCGAGGTCCACGAGCTTGAGGCGGCGAGATAGTCTGTTGGCGTTCTTCTGACGAGGGCTTGGACTTAGCTCCTTAAATTCGTCAGGGTTCTTTGCACTATTACAGGGAGAAGTTCATCACTGAACCCGAATGGAGTCCTCCATATTGCGGTCTTCATGTTGTGTGAGGCCTACCGGGATTGAACCCCATTTTGGGCTCTGGCGCCACTTCTTCTTAGCGAGGCCGTCACCAGGACCGCCCAGGCCTCCTCGGGGCTCGATGATCCAAGCTGCGCAACCATGCAAACCGTTCTCACGTCGATTTGAGGCTGCCGAGCGTCTAGCAGGGGTGGCATAGCGAGTGGTTCTATGTCAGGAACCTCGACAACAGTGCCCTCCGCCGGTGGGAATTTACCAACGCCGCATCCTGTTGAAATTGGGGTCTGACACGAAGGGCCAGGAAGAAGGTGGGCGCGATCCTTGAAAAGCTCGCGGACTGAAGCGGCGGGGCCTGGCGAGCAAGGTGGTCCTCGATGCGTTCATGGAGAGGCGCATCCAACCCCTCAAGGTCGATTCGTCCCATGTTTGAGTACATTGGGCGGCCAGGCCTGCAAGGTCGTCGAGCGGGAGCTCCGCCGTCGGAAGATCCTCGTAGCGTGTCGCGATCTCCATCGCGAGACACAGAACGTGAAGCGGCGCTGCCAGTTCTCAGCAGCGTCCATGATCTCCATCGCGGAGACAGAACCGGCGAGCGGCGCTGCGCCGTTCTCGGCTTGAAATCCATGAACACAATGCGTCGGCGGCTCTGTTCGCTTTTGCTTTGCTCTGCTCCTTCGCCTCCTTACGGCGTGTTCCGCGAGGCTCGGTGGGCGATCTCCGTCCCTTCTTTGCCAGAAAAGGAGTTGAGGCGGCCAGCGCCTCGAAAAGGAGAAGCGAGGCGCCCAGCCTGCTAGCGGAAAAAGGGCCACCAAGATGCGGAAGAAGAGAGCAGCGCGGCCGGGCAGCCAGCGTGGCGAAGGTCTCGGAGGAGACCTCGGAGGAGACCTCAGTGAGGGTGACGGCGATCGTTCTTAGCGAGGAGAGGAAATCGCCGGAGGCGGTCAGCGGCATGACAGGGTCTCGATCAGCGGGGCGGCCAGCGGCTCCTCCGAAGAGGCCGCGAGCGCGGGGTTTATCTGCGAGCGCGGTCCTGTCGCCTCCTCGCGAAGTCCGGCAAAGAGAGACACGTCAGTGCGGTTGTTATTCGCTCCTCCATTAAGTGACTTGCGCAATTCCTCTGGTGCGACTTCTTACGCAATTCTGGCCAAGCCGCCGTCTGAGGGCCTCACTTGTGGCCCAGGAGGCGAGCCCTACGCCGGCGGTGAGAACCGCCCCTCCGATCTGTCCGCGGGCGTCGCGGTGGTTGTCGGGGCGAGGATCGTTCGGATCACGCTCCGCGGTAGGGCCGTCAGCGAGGGCCAGCGAGAGGGGCGCATCTGGCGCTGCCGAGATCTGGCTATAGCGAAAGCTTCCGTCAGGCGTGCCGCCCGTCTGTCGACGATGGCGGCGTGAGTTCTGCCAAACCTGCCTTCCGTCTTCTGCCGGCCGTGGAAGTCGAAACTGTCGCCGAGAAGCTTGAGGATTCGCGGCGTTGCTGCCGGCGGGGCAGAATCTACCGCCCCGTCGCGGGGCGCGGCCGGCGGTCAGAGTGTCGCCGATGGCGCACATCAAGCCATACAGGCGTTAGTCGGCGAGGAAATCAAGTCGAAGCGATCGCCGTCCTTGTGACAGCCGACCTGACCTGGCCGGGAGTCCGCGTTAGATTACGGGCGGCGGCGCGAAGCAGCGGATTGGGGCGCTTCTGGAGGAGGAGATGGGAAGGATCCACGCCGAGCCTTACCCTTGTTGTTGACGCCCGGCGTCCAAGGCGAGAACTCCATTGCTCGAAGTCACTTCGGCGGTAGTAAGTTTGTGAGGATTTCTCTTGTGCATCTTCTTGGCCAAAATGGAGGCGGCCAGGCGGGTACTTGCGGCTTGACATCCGGCGGTGGACAAGTCAATGTTCCTCCGGCACTTACCTGGCCAGGGAAGTGCCGTAGGGAAAGAGGCGCTTGGCCTTTCGGAGGCGCTTGCATTGAGCAAGGAAGCTGCCTCGGAGTCGGCCAGTGGGGGAGGTCGCGAAGCCTTGCGGGAGGCTCGGCGACGTCTTGGTCGTTGGCCAGAGGAGAGAGGGCGGTCGTCCCTGGCGGATCTTTGAAGCGGCTAAGACCTGCGACAGTCGCGGCGACATCCGCCGGCGGAGGCCGCCTCTATCGGGAGGAATGCGAGTCGGTCATGAGGCCGACCCGACCAGCAGCCGGCGGGATCTCGCTCGGGGAGCTCGTGGCGATGAAGGAGCTTGCCGGCCAGTGCTCTGGCCGGCCAGGGAAGCGCGTGCCAAGGTCGAGGAGGAACTTCGCGCCAAGGAGGCTTCCGTGGCCGGTGAGTAGTTCGTTCTTAAAGTCACCACGGCGTCCCCAGCGTTGTTTCGTCCCTGCAGATCTGCGAAAAAACCTTCTGCAAGCCTTGGAGTCGCGAAGGCGGCGGTGGAAACAGCGCGCCGATTCGGAGCGGCTTGGCGCCGTCTTCGCGCCGTTGCGTGACCCCAAAGTAACCGTCTTACGCTCTCGCCTTTGCTTTGGCGACTTGGGGCGCGCCGTCTTCCGCGCAGTTATAAAGGAGAGGTGCCAAGGTGCACATTACTTACGCCATGCCGCCAAACAAGTTGCTTAAATGCGCTATGGCGGACCGCTACACACAACCGAGAGGAGGTGGGCGACGAACAAGCTTTGGCTGCGGTGGTGGCGGAGGTCGGCCGGCCGTGCGTGAGATCTTGTGGCGAGTCGGCATCCTTGTCGCGAGCATTCCTGGTATGGGAGGTGGCGCCGTGATCCGGCAGGATGGAGCGGCGTCACGCAGCGTCGATCGGTTGGTGGCGCACACGGGAGGAGTATCGTGCCTTTCTGAGTAAAGGGACCTTGGCGAGTGGTTCCTTTTGGGTCGGGCGGTGTTCGCCTGTGAATGAATAAAGTGTTGCTTCGCTTCCGTTTCTTCCTTCTTCTTTGAGGACTTATTTGCGCTTATGATTCGCCCATATTTGTAGTCTTTTGGGATCGCGGCGGATCGGCGTAGGTCGGAGGTGAAATTTCTTGCATTTTTGCCGAGATGACCCTTCCAACCGTAGGTTGGTTGTTCTTAATGTCGGCGGTTTTTGCAATGCGCAGATCTTGCCGGGACCTTCGCTTTGGGCGTGGAGTCGCGGTGCTGCGGCGAGCAAAGATGGAAGAAAGAGGAAAGCACTTGGTTGTTCGAGAGTTGCGGCCGCTTTGCTCAAGTGTTTTTAGCGTGGTACAAAAAGAAGAGAGAGAGTCGACTATGGATAGAACCTTCTCGGCTTCTCTATGTTCGAGCGTTTGTCACGAGATTCCCGCCGGTGTCCTTGGCGGAAAGTGCGGGTCGGAGGACTTCGCGATGGTGAAAGACCTCCCAAAGCGGGAGAGCTTGTGCACATCCTTCGCGAATTTGGACTTAGCGCGACACTAAGTCGCCGAAACTTGAGCAATGGCCGCGGACCGTCGGTATGGTAGCGACATAACGCTTCTTGATATTTTGCCGGCCAAGTAAGATCGCGGCGTCTCGAGCTCGTCGAGTCGGTCGAGGTCATCTTCTTTGTTCCTCGATTGCCGTCTTATTGTTGTAGTTACGCACCCTTGGTGCGCCGTACTCAAGGTCGGTCGGGAGGGCGACCTCGCCGAACACCAAGAAAAAGGAGTGAACCCGGCCGACCGGCCAAGGCGTGGTTCGCAGACTCCAAAGCAGGCGGTAGCTCTCGGCCCATCGTCCGTAATTTCTTGATCGGTGAAGATTCGCGGCTTGAGTCCTTGGAGGATCATGCCGTTGGCTCGCTCGGCTTTGTCCGTTGGCTCGAGTGTGCCAGCTGCCCGATCGACTTCGGATGTTGAAGTTGTCGCGAACTTCGAGGAACTCCTTTCCGTGAAGCTGCGTCCGTTGTCGGTGATGATGGAGTTGGGTACCCGAGCCAGGTGAACAATGTCGCGGAAGAAACTTGCCGCTCTTGTAGATGTGATCTTTGCCAATGGCTTTGCTTCAATCCACTTTGTGAACTTGTCGGCGACAAGCAAGTGAGTGAAGCCCCGGCGCCTTACGAAGGGTCAGGCCGGTCGAGCCCCAAACCGCGAAGGGCCATGTGATGGGGATCGTCTGCAGGGCTTCTTGAGGAAGATGCGTCTGCTGGCGAAGAATTGGCATCCTTCGCAGTGCGGACAATCTGGGTCGCATACGCTTTCGGTCGGCCGGTAGAAACCTTGTCGGAAGGCCTTTCCTACCAGGGACGCGGCGCAAGATGGTGCCCGTGACACCGTCGTGGATGTCTGCGAAGGTGCTTCCCTTGGTCGGTCGAACGCGCCACGAAGGATTCGGACGGGCTCCTCTTGTAGGCGCCGATCGGGACGAAAGACTTAGCGCCGAGCGGCGGCGCCGAGCCTCGGTGGTATCGGCGAGGAAGCGACCCGTTTGTCAATCGATCGACAAGCGGTCGCCTCGATCGGTTTCGATGCTCGGGGCGCCCAAGTCCGACCAGGTAGTGGGCATCGGCCAGAAAGATCGATGGGGCCGCCCGCCTTTGAAGTCGGCGGCGCCCTCGGCGCTCGGATCAGCCGGATTGATGGGTCACGAGGTCGGAGACGAAGATTCCAGTGGGGAACCGCCCTTTCCGGAGGCGAGGTTGGCGAGGAGTCGGCTTCCAGATTATAGCGTCGGTAGCTATGATGGAGCTCGAAACCCTTGAACTTCTCCTCGAGCTTGCGGACCTCGAGCGATGGCGGCCATCCAGAAGCGTCCACGGGGCTCGGTGGCTTTCATCACTTGGTCGACGACCCGGCTTGGAGTCGCCATGACGTCGAGCCGTCGTGCGCCAGTCGGCGGCGATCCGAAGGCCGTTGGCGAGGGCCGTACTCGGCGACATTGTTGGTGGCGTCGAAGAGTAGTCGTATGGCGTCTGGAGTTTGTTGCCGAGTGGGGAGATGATAGCGACCCCGTGGCGGCCGTTCTTGGTGTAAGACCCATCGAAGTACATCGTCCGATTACTCGGGTCCTCGGCCGCCGCGAGGACTTGCGCCTCGGTCGCTCGGCGACAAAGTCCGCCAAGACACAGGACTTGATCGCCGTCCTGAGGACGTCACGATATGTCGAGGCCGTTGAGCTCGAGAGCCCATTTGGCGATCCTTCCGGTAGCGTCGCGGTTGTGGGCGACTTCTCCGGCGGTGAGGAGGTTACCACAGAGATGGGGTGTCGATCGAAGTAATGGGCAAGCTTCCTCTTGGTGATGAGCACCGTCTGATAACACGTATCTGGGGATATCGGACCTTTGTTTCGGAGAGCACCTCGGCGAAGTAGACCGGCCTTTGCACCTTGAGAGCGGCCTTCCTCCGCTCGCTCCACAACAAGTGCTGTGGCGACGACTGAGTCGTGGCGGCGATGTAGAAGGAGCAAAGGCTCCTGCGACTCGGGGCGACGGGATGGAGGTGAGGTCGAAAGACCTTTAGTCGACTAAAGGCTTCACGAGCCGTTGGTCGGGAAAAATGGTCGGACTTCTTCATCGGCTTGTAGAGTGGCATCCTCGTTCGTCGGCGGGATCTGGCGACTTAGTGCCGCGAGGCATCCCATCGACCTTTGAACTCCCTTGGATCGTTGATTGGCCCCATCCTTGCGATAAGCGGAGATCTTATCTCGGTTGGCTTCGATCTGCGCTCGAGACGATGAATCCCAAAGAACTTGCCCTTGGGGACCAGAAGACGCACTTCGGGGTTGAGCTTTATCTTGGCAGTCGGAGGTTCGCAAAGTCTCCTCCAGTCGGTGATGAGGTCATCGGCCTTCCTGGTTTTGACAACGATGTCGTCGGCGTGAGGCTTCGATGTTACGGCCAATTTGGTGCGAAAAACATGCTGCATACATCAGTGCGTGGCGCTGCGTTTTCGGACCAAAGGCATCGTGGCGTAACGATCTGAGCCATACGGGGTGATGAAGGAGGTCGCGGTGATCGGACTCCTTCATCGCAATCTGGTGATAGCAGAGTAGGCATCCAAAAGGAAAGGGACTCACACCGGCGGTGGAGTCCACGACTGGTCGATGCGAGGCAATGGGAATGGATCTTTCGGACGAGGCCTTGTTGAGGCTCGTGTAGTCAACACACATTCTCCATTGCCCCGACTTTTTCTTTACAAGGGCGGGATTGGCGAGCCACTCGGGGTGGCGCACCTCCCTTACAAAACCGTGGCCAAAAGTTTGGCGATCTCTTCCCAATGGCCCGTCGCTTCTCTTCGTCGAAAGCAGCGCAGCGACTGAGCGATCGGTCCGATCCCGGTCCGAATGTTCGAGGAGTGCTCGGCGACCTCGCCGGGACTCTGGCATGTCCGAGGGTCTCCAAGCGAAGACGTCTCGGTTTGCTTGGAGGAAGTCGACGAGCGCGCCTTCCTATTTGGTGGTGAGGCGGCCCGATCCGCCGCGTTCTTGGCGGGATCCTCGGGATCAACAGCGACCTCAGCCGTGTCCTCCGCGGACTTGAAAGAGCTAGTCCCCGACTTCTTTGGAGTCGGGGCGGATCCGAGGCCTTCTCCTGGAGGGCGAGCTCGGCGAAGCGAGGACCGCGAGGCGGCTTCATTGCTTCGCTCCTTGATTGTAAGCGGTTTGGAAAGATGTGGCCACGGTGATGACTCCTTGCGGCCCTGGCATCTTGACTTGAGGTAGGTGTAATTGGGGACCGCCATGAACTTCAGCGTAGCATGGTCGTCCCGAGAATGGCGTGGTAGGAGCCGGGAAGTCCACAACCTCGAAAGTGAGGCTCTCGGTGCGGAAGTTGTCAGGGCTCCCAAAGGTGACGGCGGCCGACTGCAGAGGTGGGCTGTTGGCACAGTACGACGCCATGGAAGGCGCCTTGCTCGGCGGAGGCGGAGCGAGGACCCAGGGCATCCAGGGTCTCAACATACATGATGTTGAGGCTCGCTGCCGCCATCCATGAGCACCTTGGTCAGCGCCGTCCCAGCGATGGGTCGACGACGGCGGATAGCGTCCGGTGCGGGATGTGGTCGGGGTGGTCGGTCGGTCGAAAGCGATCGGGCACTCCGACCACCTCAAGTAGGTGAGCACGGCGGTAGCCGTGTGGACCTCTCGGTGGGCGAAGCCGGTAGTCGCTTGTCGGCGTAGCACTCGCCCCTCAGAAGATCATGAGACGGCCGTCGAGTTGTGGAACTTCGTCGGTGGCTCATCGCCTTTAATCCCGGCGTCGGTAGCGGGTCGCGCTCTTCCCTTACCGCGACGTCGTGGGGTTTCCAGAGAAAAGCAGCCAGGACTTCGCGATCCGATACTTGTGCTTGACGGGATAGTCGTGGTTCTGCACGGACTATCCATCAACTTCTCGAATCGGTCGGGTGTCTGCCGAACTCTTTGCTTGGCGGTCGGTCGCGGCGGCGACCATTCGGCCTTCAGCGGCCTGCTTCCGCCAGCTTTCTTTTGTCAGGAGGCGGTCGGAGGCGCCGGCCCAGGTCGGTGTCTTGTGGGCCGTCTTCCTTTCGAAGATGGCCCCACGGCCTCCTCGCCGAGGCGTGGTTGGTGGCGATGTCAAGGAGCTCCTTGGTGGTCCGGGCTTCGCCTGACCAACTTGTGGACGAGCCTCGCCGCGTGGTGCCGTAGATGAACGCCTCGGCAGCGTCGGCGTCGCGGATGTCGAGGAGCTCATTGCCTTTCTTTGGAGAAGCGGCGGATGTAGTCCCGAGGGTCTCACCGGCCGCTTGCAGCCTTTAGTCCCAGGAGTTGCGGGCGTTTGTATGTGCCCTGGAAATTTCCGACGAAAAGGTTCGTCAGTCGGCCCACCGCCGATGGTATCTGTGACGGTACTCGAGCCATGCTCGAGCCGAGTCCGCAAGATAGATGGGAAGTCTTGGATAACGAAGGAGTCGTCTGTCGCTCCCCGGCTCGACCAAGCGGCCGGTAGTCTTCTAACCAGACATTGGGGTTGGTAGCCCCGTGTACTTGGCTATGTTGGTCGGAGCCGGAATCGGCCGGGAAGTCGGCGTTGCGGATCTGGCGGGTGAGCATGTGCCCAGGGCCGTCGAATCCTGGGTCGGGATGGTTGCGTCGCCCGTATCGCGACTTGCGAGGGTGCCGCGTCGGTAGCTCTTCTTCGCGCCTCGAGGTGGTGCGGAGATCATACTTGTCCCCAGGCGATGGCGCACGGGGTGTATGATGCCTGGGGAGTTAAATGGGGCGGGGCCGTCTTGGTGAGCTCCGCCGACCTGTGAGGAGTAGGCGAGCGGCGAAGTGGCGCCCGTTCGGCGGAGCTAGAACCTTGGGCGTCTTTGAGCGGCGACAGACGCTCTACCCGATCCGGAGGTTACGGTAGGTGGCCTTGGCTTCAGGCTCCGTTGGCTCGGCGACCCTCGGGCGGCATTGCGCGGCGGCAATGTTACGGTTGGCGTGAGGAAGAACGGAAGGCCGTTCGCTTCCTCGGCCAATTCTTGATGCACCTGACGCCTTGTGGCGAGGCGGTGGTGAGCTAAGTGTGGCGCTCGATTCGGCTGGAGCTTATCGAGCTCGGCCTTCGGGCTTCTAACTCCTCGCTGTCATTGGAGGTCGTGAAGCGTTGTAGGTCTTGTCGCGTCGTCTTCCGCCGGATTCCTCCCGCCGCTTCGTCGCTACGGGAGGAGGGTCCCGATGGTAATCGGGTGGAGGATGGCTCCGCGCCCGTCATAGTGCACTCGCGGGTGTAGGCCCTTCGAGGGGCACACTCCTTGTCGGAGCTAGAGCCGTGGCTGGAGGAATCCGCCAGCAGGTCGTGGAGGGAAGCCGGCGCGTAACCAGCCATGGCCACGAGTTGTGAGCTCGTGGAGGTGGTTCCGCCGCTTCGCCGCATGATCGCGTGGCGGTGTCGCCAGAGCAATGCCGGCGTAGCGTCGGGCCGTCCGTCGCGGCCCATCTGAGGCCTCGAGTGAGTTCTTGAGAACGTCGGCAATCGCATCCAGGCTTCGCGGAGCGCCCGATCCCGACGGCGAGGGACGAGGACAAGCTCGCCGTAGTAGACGATGAAATCGAGGGCGCCAAGCGGATCCCCTACAGCGCGCCAAGCCGGTGTTTCGTGCACGCAAGAATACGAATTTATGGTCGGATGGGTCGCGCGCTCCTCTCTCGAATGGTCGACTCAAGGAGTCGAAGATGTATCTTGGTTGGCCGAATATCCCTACTCGATTCGTGCGGTGTGAATGTATTGATCTTTGGGAGACGGACAAGGGTGTACAAGCGAGGCGGGCGGTCGGTTGTCCGATCCCTTGAGGTTTTCGCTAGAAGTCGAGGCTACCTAGGAGGCCCATTTTCTCTTTTCTCGCGCCCCCTCTCGGGCCTGCCTCTCCTTATATAGACGGAGGAGGCAAAGTTACACGGAGTTGGGAAGACTACGAGGAGAGGGTGCACGCGTCTTGAGGTCTCAAGCCTGTCTTGTCCGGCCAACCCCTGCCCGTCCCGAGGTAGGGTTGGTGGCTCTGTGGCGTGCAGTCTTGCGTAGTGCTGTCTGGGTGGCGTGTTGCGTGGTGCTCTTGTCAGCCTCGGTGGCTTTAATGGCGCTTGACTTTGCTTTGGCCTCGGGAGTGGGCGTACTTCTGTGGTGTGCCAGGCGACGGGGCGGGGCTTGACTTCTTCGGTGGCTCTTCGGCGGCCTTGGGAAGGAGCCGCCTACCTGCACGGATGTCGAGGGGCCAGCTGCGCACAAGGCGGCCGCGACATTTGGCGTGGGCCTGCTCGTCGCGCAGTGGAGCTTGAGCTTCAATATTAGGCGGCCGGCGCATGCCGACCGCCGAATCGAGTCCGCCGGCCGTCAGAGTCGGCCCCGCCTGTGTCGGGGCTCGTTCCCTGCGGCCCAAGTACCTTTCGGTGGTGCCGGGCCTCCGCCGTGATAGGTCAGCCCGTTCGTGCTTCCGGGCTGATGGGGGTACCCATGGTATGGGTACTCGTCAGATAGATTCTCCTCTGTCCGAATCCCAAATAGATCCACAAGGGGATTTTAATATGATTTTGGATCCCGGCTTTGGCTTCTCGTTCGGTTTTGGCTCTAGCTTTTCGAGCTTCCAGTTCTCGGATGTGGCTTCAGCTTCGGCTTCTTGTTTTTCAGCTTCGGTTTCTTGGCTCTGGCTTCTAATTTTCGTCAGAATTGGTTCTCAGTCCGTTTCTTTGGCAGCTCGGCTTGCACTCGTTGGCTCCTTTGCGGCTTTTGGCTCTCGATTAGCTCCTTCGGCATGGCTGTTTTTGCCGGTGTCGACTCTTTGTTTTCGGCTCTTCGCCTCAGTCTCGACTCTCCTTTGAGTCTTTTATTTTCAACTCCATTGCGTCCATCCAAGTCTTTGGCATCTTGGCTCTTTTGTCAGCTCGGCTCTTTTTATTGGCTTGACTCTTTTCGTTGATTAGGCTCGTTCTGTCAGCTTCGTCGGCTCGGCTCCTTCGTCGGCTTTCCACCGTTGACTCGGCTCCACCGTTGATTCTTCTTCGTCGATTCGGCTCATTCGTCAGCTTTTCACCGTTTATTTTCAAGAGTTGGATGCTACGACGACTACTTCAAGAAAAGGACTTTGGATTTTTCCTATTTTAGTGTCAACCCTTCCAAATGCAATGCTATTGCATACGCTTTGCATTTGTGTGGGTGTTAAGGATATAAATAGTCTTATTGTTAAGGATATAAATAGTCTTATGTAAGATTCTATATATAAGTTTTCCTTATATAATTTTTTCTAGTATAGGTATTGTCTTATATAAGCTTTCCTTTTATTTCCACTTGTACAACTATTTATACTGGTCATTGGCCTCATATTGAGTACAACAAGTGCTATTCATAACAGTGATTAACTTGGGGTTTGTTTCCATCTAGGAAGCGTCTGCTTTAGCAGCAACCGAGGTGGCATTCATTCTGCAGTCAGGACAAGGAAGAGGCGTGCATATCACCATCGCACCGGATTCCTCTGCCACACCACAGCATGAGCCACGCCCTTGAATGTGTTTGTAAATGGCAACAACCCTTCAGGTTGCGGTCTTCACTCGGTTGCGTTGGCGTAGGATTTGCGGTTATTCAGCGTGGGATAAGATATCTGTGTCTTTTCTTATCAGGTTTTATCGTTGTCGAGCGCAGAATGGGATGAAACGTTTCTCCCAGCGTCTCTGCTTGTTGGCCAGGGAGCAAGGCAATGCATATAATCGTTCATGGAAGGACAAAACCTCCTCAATGCTGTTGTGCCTGCTGTTGCTATCCACGGATCTATTTTCATCCCTATATTTGAAGGGTTAGAAATTACCACATTAATAGTAAGGAAAAAGATAAACCCCTAGAAATTTCCACATTAATTGGAAGAGAAGGCAAGAGACCTATATCACCTATTTGAGGGTTTGTAGCAGTATAGATATTAAAGTCGTACAATGAATATAACTATATTTTAGGTTATAGCTGCTATATTTTTAGTTATAGCTATTAGAATCATACAACCAACACAAGTCTAATTCAATACAAGTCTAATTTATAATACATGTGGTAAGGTTCAGAGGTTTGATTGAAGTACTGCTCTACCTGTCTAGCTGAGTAGCTGGTTGAACGGATCACGAATCTCGCAACTTAAAACAGAAGCTCTTGAAGTCCTTGCGGTCGCAACCATTCCTGAATGAACCCCTGCACTGTGCTGGTCTGTTGGATTCTCGGCTTCACAGGCAGCTCACTTCTTTCGGCACGGAAGCATGGGAATTGCTCTGCTCCGCTTTGCCTAGGCGCAGCAGCCGTGCCGTCAGAAGAACATCCTTAACGAATAATCAATGACTAATATGATTTGTACTATTCACTATATACTATAGTATAATATATCATGAGAAAAATACCCTTAACGAATCAATGACTAATATGCCTGCCTGACCCCCTCTTAAGAAGGTGCACGAGGGGAGTGCTCTCTTCTTTCGCATCTTCCATTGCTAAGTCCAAGAGTTGATCATTGATGATCCTTCTCTTAGCATATTCATGCACATAGATTGGTGTGTAATGCATGCTATTGAGTGAGTCATCGGAAGGTCTATCTTTTTAGGGGATTCATAATTCCATATGTAAGTCTCTGAAGTCTGATCTCGCTTGCTTGCTGCTGTCACAAGTACTACTTAATCTCGCCTTGTTTTGTTCGTATGGTCAACTTGGCATCAAAGCTCGCGCCAGTACAAAGATTCTTCCCACTTGCAATTTTCGTAAGTTGATATAGACTGACCACGCAGCGGCCAGTAGTCATTAACAACTGCAAGCCTAGATTAAGGCTAGCCTGCATCTGCCAACCACTCCATGATTATCCTTGCGAGCTGCGCTGCGTCGCCTGTGCATATAGATACTATGTTACAGTATCATACCTCCAATCACAAATAGTTGTTTTGGACATCGATGTGGTCTTTAAACACAATTTTGACCACTAATTTCTATTATAATGTCGAGTTCCTCCCTTTAGGGTTTGGAATAATGTACTAGTCTTATGATCAGTGGCTAGTACGTATATTCACGACATTATCATCATAACTATACAACATAACATAGATCATTTTTATACATGGGTATATTGTTCTTGCAACAAAAGGGGCATTTGGCCAAATAAAATGTAGCGAAAAGTAGTGGCATGAATGTCAAAGTCAAGCAATATGTCTCAATCTAAAAATATCTACAAGCAACCGACAAGGATTAAGCCATAGAAAAGCTCCGTAACCTACGATAAAATACGATTCATAGGGTACCTCAATTTCTTCGCCATCTGAATATTAATAAGCAAGGGTGAGTACATTTTTACTCAACAAAACTTGTACTGTATTATACTTGGCTATGTAAAGAAAAAGGGCTATCCTACCATGTTCTTTTGCAAAAAGGGAAATTTAGTCAACAACAAGTAGTAAATTGCAAATGAAGTTTGTCAAGGGCAATTTACAAGTATGTAAATAAAATGAGCAATTCACAATCCTTTGTGATTGTGATTAACGACCATTGCCTGCCATAGCTGGCATGCTATATGAAACAATGGCTACCCATCATTTTTTCAACACAAAGTTTTTACATAGAAGATCAAACACTAACTAGTGTCAAAGCACCATTCACCAAGTCTCTCACGATTGCGAGCACAGTTTTTCAAAAAGATTTACACTCTGTAGAAGTGTACAACTTTACCCATAAGACATAACCAACTTTTGTTGCCGCTATTTTCACACTTCCTTGATGTGTGGCAGAGAGATCATGACAAGAATCGTACATTACTTAGACCTAACCTTGCACCAACCTGATGATGTTTGATCTTTATTATGATATCGTAAATAAAACCTATACACATAGTACCACCGATAGTCTATGCCATATAGTAACTACCCCCTTATAGTAAGACATGCACCGTTGTGTTGGTAAGCGTTATTCCCAACGCTTTGGTTAGGGCACCCCTTCGAGCAAGCCTATCCAAAAAGCCCGTACTATGTCTTCTAATGTGCAAAGCTAGACCTAAACAACTTAATAAGTTAAGACCACCACATAATAGCACTATTAGTTGCACGGAATGCCTTGGATTATAGCAATACTATGTCCGGTCCTTAATCAATCCTGGCGAGAACTCCCTCTACACTGCGTGCATGTCCATCCTCGCATTTCAAAATTAATAAATAACTCATCCATATCAAAACCTAGTTTTTATTTTTTGATTTTATATAAAAAATAATTGAGGCAACTTTTCAACATGTCAAAAATTCCATCCCTGAACAAATGCTATAATCGACCATTTATTCTCCCCAAATCTAAAGCATATTTCTTATGTTTAAATATTCCTAAAATTGACATTAGTTATTATCTAACAATTACCTTATGGATTTTATGGTTAATGGTACCCACAATATAGCATTTTACTGAAAGTACACACATGTATACATAAATTTTGTGAAACAACATAAATTAGGTGAAATAATATGATCAATATGAACAAAAGAGGTGCTTGCCTTGCTCACTGAATACTTGAACCTATTCCAATTTGACAAGGAGGATTTTCGAGACGTCGTTGTCTACACGCAGTATACTTAAAACAATAATAATAGCCAAATAAATATAAATAGAGCGCAAATTCAAATATTTTTGTAGAAATAGAAAGAGCATGATTTTAGATAAATTTAGAAACTAGTTTAAATCAATTTGGAGTTTACTTGCAAAAGTCATGAACATTTGTATTTAAATCAGCTAAAAATTCTCTAAAATGGAAAAGGAGGGGTGACGTCGAAGGCGCACTTTTAGAGATTATGCCTATCAACAGAGAAGACACATTCCCTTTGAACTGAAAGCGTTTATCTCATTTTTAGCATTTAAACTTGATTTTTCTGAGATTGACAGTTGGGGTCCACCTGTCAATGTTTTATTAATTTTTTGAAATAACTGACAGGTGGGGTCTATATGTCATTGACTCATATCTAAATACTAGTTTAATTTAGAAACCGAGTTATAAATATCACTTGGACTCACATGTCAATGACCCAATCTTTGGATTCGGTTTTTAAAAGAAAAACTGATGTGTGGGGCCAGCTTGTCAGGGATTAAGTGAGAGAGGGAGAGGGCTGTGAGGGCCTGACAGGTGGGGTCCGCTTGTCAGTGACTCAGAATAGGGCATTGGCTCGAACGAGGCTGCCGGCAGTGAACAATGGCAATTTTCACGGCGACAACGGTTGAGATAGCAAGAGGGGGTGGATGAGGTGCTCGGGGAGTGGTTGGTGGTGGTCGGGGATGATGGTGGAGATCTACGGCAGCGATCATGGTGGACAATGAGGAAGCGTGGAGATGATGATGCTGAATCGATGGAGGGGAAATCATCAGGCAGGTGGCAAGATCCTATTTTGGGGGTTGGCAATGGCGAATGCTCATTGTGGTGGTCTAGCGTTGGCCACCATGGCTAGGGGAGAAGATGATCATGGCAGTGGCGTCCTAGTAGCGTAAAGCTGGAAAAGGGGTAGGGGAAGTGATCATGGCATGTTAGGGGAGTCGAACGAAGTGATAAGGGCATGCTAGGGGAGCTTCAACTCGAAAAATTAAAAAATTGCTCACTGTGGAAGGTGAATGAGCTCGGCTTGCTCTTGCTATTCCTAGTGGCTCCAATGGCGCGGGTCTCAGGTCGGGGAAGATCAGGGGTGGCGTGGGTGGATAACGAGCAAAGGAGCTCTCCTTATAGGTGCAGGGGTGACGCCCTTGGCTCGAGCCCATGAGCTCGGTGCCGCAGCCAAGCGAGTATAGACAACGGTGGCGCGAATCCTGGCTTTGCTAGCAACCTCGCAATGCATGCAGGGTGCCAGGGGCAGCGATGATGGCAGATGGAGGTGGCAGCTCAGCTGAGTCCCTATGCAGGCGGCGAGACGACGAAGGCAGAGCTTCGTGGACGGGACGACGAGCAGTTGCGCCGTGGGCCGGTGCCTTCTTGTTGGCATCGGCCGTTGCTCTGCTCTGCTTGCCCAGGGCCAGCAGCCGTGCATGTGGTCGGGCGTGCATGGCCTGGACGGTGATCGCCGAAAACTGGGAGCTCTCGTGCCGAGGCGGGTATTGCCTGAGATCTTTTGTGTACGTTAAATTCAAATACAAATCGAAATAGTAGGTAGGAAGAATACCTTTAATAAACCAAATACTAATCTGAAAGGTATTACCATGAGAAATACGTCCAAAGCAGCATATGCTTGTTCAAACGCTTCGCGTATTTATACTTTCCTTCCCCTAAATTAGCCCCCACTACTACAGAAATGCTTATATTAGACGCACTATTACAGACGGTTTTCAAAAACCGTCTGTAATATATAATATCACAGACGATTCTATAAACCAACCGTCAGTGAAACTATCACAGACCGTTATTAATTAAACCCGTCTGTGATTAGATAAATATCGCAGACGGTTTTGTATTCCAACCGTCTGTGATATTATCACAAACGGTTCTATAAAACCGTGCTGTGATATAAAGTAATATCACAGACGGTTTTACTATACAACCGCCTGCGTGATATAAGCAATGCACGGGTTGTGTTTATAAACGTCTCGATATTGCTTATATCACCAGGCGTTTTGTGTTTATAATCGCCTGCGTATGCTTGCATTATAACATTTTGATGTTTTTATCGAACTACGTATTTTCATCGAAGGCCATAATTCGTTGATAGATAGGACGAAAAATGGTAACAGCCATTTTATAACATAATGAAATTCGAAATTGCTAGTGATCGGACGTCAGTTTTTTTCGCAACATTTTCTTTCTACGTGTGAAACATTTTTCTTCGACAAACAGTAAAAAAAAAAATGTATGTTTCATACGTTACAAAAAAATGTTTCATAACGTTAAAAAAAATGTTTCATACATTCAAAAAAAATCTTGCAATACGTCCGAAAAAAAATGAGAATCGAACGTCCGGGTGTAAGTTTCTCCCAATGAAATTTGATAACCACTGTAACAGCCATTTTATAACATAAAACATTTCATTACATTACTACATTATATATATATATTATTACTTATAAATTAAAATAATCATCGTTGTCCGGAGGCAGTGGCGAGCTGCCATCGTCGTAAATGCCGCTTCCACGGTGGGCTGCCATCGTCGTCGTCGTCGCGCCACGGTGGGCTACCGTCGTCGTCGTCGTCGTCATCTGAGCTCCCCCAGTGCATGACGTCGTCGTCTTCCTCGTCCTCCTCCCGCTCCTCCTCCTCCTCGTCCTCCTCCCGCTCCTCCTCCTCCTCTTCCCGCTTGCGTTTCCCGCATAGCGGCGACGCCGGGGGAGGTGATGGTGGAGCGGCGTCAGACGAAGGAGAGCTTGCGGGAGATGCCATTAGCAGTAATGTGTTGATCGAATTCGATCACTAGCGGTGATTTAATAGGTGGCCGGAATTGAAGACGAAGCGAGAAACGAAGAGTTCTCATTCAAAGGCGCGCAGGAAACGAAGAGACGAAGACGGACCGTCGCTATCACAGACGATTCTATAAACCAACCGTCAGTAAAACTATCACACACCATTCCTCGTCTGCCATAACATGCATCTTCTCGTCAATGTAACACAAATGAGTAAGGATAAAACTTCGTTGCAAGACAAGGATCTGGCGTCAATTCGAGGAAAACTTTGTTTTTTCCTAGCCACTGAAGTCATTAATAAAAAAGGCGAGTTCTACGCAGGTGCCTAACTGCAAGAGTTAGGTTTTTCTCTGTATTGCCACTTGTACTGTTTTAATTTGTGAAGATTGTGGACTTGTAGTAGTTGAATTGCTTAGGGAAAAAAATATCATTCTTAGTCAATTCTTTTTCTTGAGAGGAGAGCATTTCGAAATAGTAACACCGTGATGTAGTAGCCATGTACATATTAGGCAGCTGGAATGATGCCTTAGTAAATTTTGTACATATCTTCCTGATACAATTGATGTGGGGGGTGCTGGAAGGCAACAACGTTCGTCAGGCTGTGATGGATCAAGTTATATCCTTCGTTGGTTTTATTGGATCGATGCTGCTTGCCATTCTCTTTCCATGTTTGATATATTTAGTTTGAAAGCTGCTATTTGTGTCAATTGCTACGTATGGTTGTTTAGTGTTTACTTCTCCAATAACGTGATTGGAGAAAATTCATTTGTAACTTCTGTTTCCTTGCATGAGCGCTAGATGATAATAGAGTTGGGATTCTTTTAGTCTTTATACGCATTTGATATATTGTTTGCGATCTGATATGTCTGTGTTATGTGATCTGTGTGTGTTATGTCTGTGATATATGTTATGATCACTTGTTTGTGATCTTATGTCTGTGTTATGTCTGTTTCAGAGGGCATGGCTAGCATTTCCTGAGGCTAGCCAATAAACAGAAAAATATCGATGTATGAAAACCACATCACAGACGGTTCTTATTTGTGAACCGTTTGTGATACAATACATCACAGACGGTGTTATTTGTGAACCGTCTGTGATAGGTTATATAACACAGACGGTTCGTACAATAAACCGTCTGTGATATCTATACTATCACAGACGGTTCGTACAATAAACCGTCTGTGATATCCATACTATCACCGACGGTTCGTACAATAAACCGTCTGTGATATCCATACTATCACAGACGGGTCTTTTGTCAAACCGTCTGTGGAAGAAATATATCACTAACGGTTCTGAATAAGAACCGTCTGTAATATTATTATCACAGACGGTTGTTGAAACCGTCCGTGATGTGGCTCTATTATCACTGACCCATTGTTAGAGACGGTTCACAAAGCCGTCTCTGATGATATTTGTGAACCGTCTCTGATAGGGTTTTATATAGTAGTGCCCTCATCCACTTCACTCCAGTCTCCACTGTGAAGTGGACTCCACATCATTATGACCTCCCCAAATACAACACTTGCTTCATCTCCCAATCTCATCTCCTCCCCTAGACATTCACGTCGCCAACTACAAGAGCTCCAACTAGAAGCTTTGCCACCGAGACTTTATTATTGAGCTGCCATTGCCGCCACAGTCTCTCTCTCTCTCTCTCTCTCTCTCTCTCTCTCTCTCTCTCTCTCTCTCTCTCTCTCTCTCTCTCTCGTGCGCGTGAGAACTCTGGTGGAGCTTGTCGCCAAGAGCTATGGCTGCGTCGCCTTCACATTCGGCTAGATTTGACTAAGGCACCTCCGCCCTCGTGAGATTTGGCCGAGCTGCCTCTATATATGAAGAGTTTGAACTCTACCTATGTGCTTCTGCTTGTGCCTCAGCTCGATTTGTCCCCGCTAAGCTCCGGCCTTGACACCATTGACGAGCTATGGCTAAGCACCTCTGGTGACCCTCCACACCTGGGCACCACCGCCCAAAGGATATGTTGCAATAGGTTGGTTTCATTATTGCCACAGTACGTTTCGATGTTGCAATAGCTTCTCGCAATTGTTGCAGCTTTTGTACTTTTGTTCACATAGCCGTTCATTTGCAACCTCTCGTAATTGTCGCAAGAAGTGTTTTTATTTGTTGCAATATGTATTTATCAGATCCAGTAGCAAATATTTTTTTGTGTTATATGTGAAGGTTTATTTGTTCCAAAAGAGTTTTTCCTATTGCAAAAGGGTATTTATTTTGTTGCCCCTTTTTTGTTGTAATGGATTGCGAAACTTGTTATTTTGAGATGTTGCCCGGGTATTTTTGATTGTTGCATGTGCATCTCTAAAATGTTTAAGGGTTGCAACATCGTTTTTTAGATACGCATTTATTGTTTTTAATACCGTTACACTATTTTTTTTTCAAATAGGTTAGTGGATACTAATTTAGTCATCCAGTGCTACTTACATCTGTCTAAGTTATTTTGAGTGATTTTTTAAAAATCTTTCCTCAGTGTTGCTTATGTATTTTTGTAATGTTACACGTGCTGTGATAAATTGTTACATTTGTTGAAGAAATTTATTGCACTGTTTTCGAGCGCATACCTTAGAATGTTCTTATGGAACGTTTGAGCCCTAGTATCATCCAAATCTGAATGGATGATATGCTACCAGTACCAAGGTTTCAAATTTTATTTTCGGTATATATCTCGGAGGTGATCGAAATCCAAAATTTCGACGAGATCTCAGAATTTCGGATAAAATTCAGACGAAATCCAAAAACTAAATTTCAAAAAAAAAAAAAAAAAATCAACCGAGATTTTCGAGATTTCGGCTTAAATAACCGAGATCTCGGTTTAAATCACGGAGATTTTGGTCAACTTGAAACCAGAGCCGGTCCTAAGTTTTTAGGGGTCCGGAGCGAAATTATAAATGGAGGTCCCCCATAACATAAGCATCAAAATATTTTTATATTACCATGTATTAACTAAAAAGATAATATTCAGTGTATTATAGAAATTGCTACCAATAAATAAATGGAAGTACAAACGTGAGATTATTCACCTCAAACATTTTGTAGAGATCATCTTAGGAAATATCTTCTAACCTTTCTTGAGATATTGTAAACCTTAAATAGTTTTTCAATAATTTCAATTTTGAAAAGCTTCTTTTAGCTGATGCCATAGTTACTGGCATAATAAATAAGATCCGATAAGCAACAATTCCACAGTAGCTGCACAGTTTTTTAGTTTTTAGATAGACACTGCGTGTTGTGTTCGGTCTCTGTCTCGGATGTGCTACAGTACCCATGATGGAAAATTGAAGTCCAGTCTAGTTTTATTTCGATTTCTGCTTTGATGTGAAGCAGTCCAACTCTTGTAATTGAGTCTATATATTGCAATGAAACAGAAAAGACGTGAGCAGTTTTCACGTTGTAAAAACAAATCTGTTCTATAGTTTTAGTTTGATTGTTGTTTTTTCCTCTGAAAACAGCGTTCAAGTCTGAAGCTTTTGCTAGTTAGTTTCAGCCACGAGTTGCACACGAATATTTCAGTCAAAGCGTGTCCGGTCGGAGCGTTTTTGACAAGGAACAAAAAACTTGTCGTTGGCATCTAGTTCTTGGACTGATTACCAACAACGATTGCTCTCGGCTCTCGTATAGGTGCGTAGTCTTTACATTAGGACGGAGTCACGGAGGGGCCCCGGTAATTTGGGGGCCCGGGGCAGCCGCCCCGCTCGCCCCACCCCGGGGCCGGCCCTGCTTGAAACAACCAAAAAGATTCAAAAAGAAGTATATGTGGCGATTTTTAGGAAAAACCGCCACCGATAAAGAAATATTTGTGACGATCTTTCTTAAAAATCGTCACAGATACTCCTTTTCTATTATCAGTAGTGTTTTTTTTTAAATCATCACAGATAATATTACTAGTGACGGTTTTTCTTAAAAACTATCACAGATACTTTTTTAATTTTTTTTTATCCGATCGAAATTTAGGATCTCGAAAGGGTCCGAAATCCAAAATTCGCGATCGAAAATTTGCCGAGATTTTAAACCTTGACCAGTACTGTATCGTGAATGGACGATGCGGACGTTGACTTGTACGAAACCACACACGCCAGACTCGAATCTAGCCCGGTCCCGCGTGGCACCGACACGGACCACTGCCTGCCTGACCCCTCTTAATAAGATAAACGAGGGGAGTGCCCTCCTTCATCCTAGTACTACGCACACAAGAGTTGAAGTTCTTCTTTCACGTGATCACATCTGCCATTGCTAAGTCCAAGAGTTCATCATTGATAATCCTTCTTTTCTTAGCATATTCATGCACATAGATTGGTGTAACTATGGTAGGTGTAATGGATGCTATTGAATTAGTCATCGGTAACTCAATATTTTTAGGGGATTCATATATGTCTCTGAATAGTCTGATCTCACTAGCTTGCTGCTGTCACAAGTAATCTCGCCTTGTTTTGTTCGTATGGCCAACTTGGCATCAAAGCTCGCGCCAGCACAAAGATTCTTCCCACTCGCAATTTTCATAAGTTGATATAGATTGACCACGCAGCGGCCAGTAGTCATTAACAACAACTGCAAGCCTAGATTAAGGCTGGCCAGCATTTGCCAACCACTCCATGATTATCCTTGTGAGTTGCGCTGCGACGCCCCTGTACATACAGATACTAGGTTACAGTATCCTGCCTTGGTCACAAATAGTTATTATTTTCCTTCTAGTTACAAATAGTAGTTGTTTTGGATGTCGATATAGTTTCTAAAACAAAATTTTGATCATTAATTTTTATTGTAATGTCGAGATCCTCAGTAAGACTTGTAATGTATCACAAATATAAATATATGCTTGGCTATGTAAAGAGAAATTGCTATCCTATCATGTTTTTTTTTTTTTTTTTGCATAAAGCAAAATTTAATCAACAATAACAAGTAGTAGATTGCAAATGAAATTTGTAAAGAGTAGTTGACAAGTATGTAAATTACAAGTTCACACACACACACACAGATGTCATAAAATGAGCAATTCACGATCCTCTGTGATTGTGATTAATGACCATTCCCCGCATACCTATCATGTTATCTGAAACAATGGCTACCCATTATTTTTTCAACACAAGTTTTTGCATAAAGATCAAAAGCTCAGTAGTGTCAATGCATCAAGTCTCTCATGACCGCAAGCACGGCTTTTCAAAAAAATTTACACTCTGCAAAAGTGTACAACTTTATCCACAAGACATGACCAAAGCTTATTGCATCTATTTTTATACTTCCTTTGGTGTGTGATAGAGAAATCATGACAAGAACCGTACATCACCTAAACCTAACCTTGCACAAGCCTAGGAATGTTTGATCCTTATTGTGGTGGCGTAAATAAAACATGTACACACAGTACCAACGACAGTTTACGCTCTATCGTAACCATCTCCATATAGTAAAACATACACCATTGTATTGACAAGCGTTACTCTCAATACTTCGGTGACGGCACCCCTTCGAGCAAATCTACTCGAAAAGTCCGTACTACTTCAGCTTTTCAATGTACAAAACTAGACCTAAGCAACTTAATAGGTTAAGGTCATCCCATAATAGCACATGTGGTTGCATAGAATGTCTTGGATTATATCAACACTACGTTCTATCATTAATCGACCTAAGAGAGACTTTCCTATACTATGTGCAAGCCTATCTCTCGCACTTTAAATTTTATAGATAACTCATCTTCACCAAAACCTAGTTTTTATTTTTTTTTATTTTATATCAAAATAAATGAGGTAACTCCTCAACATGTCAAAAAGTTCACCCCTGAACGAATGTTATAACCGACCATTGGTTGTCCCCAAATCTAAAGTATGGCTTCATTTGTTCAAATATACCCAAATTTGATATTAGTTATTGTCCAAAACTTACCTTATGTATTTCAATGTTAATGATACATATTTACCAAGGAAGTTCTATGCAACAAGTAGGATGTAACATTCCAAATTTTGAGCTTTTAAAAAGTTATCAAAGTTAAAAGACCATTTGGATATTCTTGAATTAAATAAAGCTTAATTTGAATTTTAAATAATTAAAATTTTAATATAATTAATCTATACATCAAACAAAAGATTTCCTGTAGTTTTTGAGATTTTTCTAAATTTATTTGAATTTAATTATCTTTATTTGAATTTTTGGGAATTTATTAATTTGGAAAATGTTCTCGGGCCGAATTTCTCCACCCGGCCCATTCCTTTTCTCCTTGCAGCCTAGCTCACCTTGGCCTGCTTCGCCCACCCGCGTGCCCGCCCAACTCAGCCAGCCGCTCCGGCCCAGCTCGCCTCGGCCCGCTTCGCCTCGCGAGCCGCGTTCGTCGCCTCTTCTCGTGTAGCCCGAGTCGATGCCATCATTGAGAAATCCCTCGCTGGAGTCCATCGCCACCGAAACCATTTTCCCTCACTGCTTGACCGCTCTGGTGCATTTCCGCCATTCCTGAGTGCACCTCCGTCTTTGTCACCTCATTTTCGCTTTGATCCTTTCTGTCCTGCTCCCGATCCGTCGTGTTTAGCACGTCGGCTAAGCCGTCTTCTTCGGCTCTGGGGAGATCATGCTACCGCCGAGCTGTCGGACTCCCCGAGCCACTTGCTTTCATGCGTGGTGCCACGCGTCAGCCACCTCGGCGCCATGTTAGCGCGATTCCTGAGCCCACGCGTTGGCTGCATCGGCTGTGCCGCGTGTTGGCTGCGTCATTGCCATGTGGTGTGCCATGTGTGCCCAAGATTCCGCGTGGCATCCACGTCATTGTGTCGTGCCACATCACCCTAACTCGCCTCAATGAACTCGGTTTACCATGGATCGAGTCTCTGACTCATGGGTCCCACATGTTAGCCAATATTCTTTTTCTTTTTTTCTAAAATTCCAGCCAATCACATCATGCCACTTGTCACCTTCTCTCCCTTTTTCTTTTTCTGTATTTTCAAACTTCCACGAGCCTATTCTCCTTCGTTCGAGCTTCGATTCCAGTGATTCAAATGTCTAAATTCATCTATTCAACCTCTACCTTCCAGTACTATTATTTTTATTTTTTAAATTTTATTTGTATTTCTTTTATTTATTTGTTCTTGTTTCGCGTATAGACGACGTCGTCGGAACCTAGCCAATTCAACGGTCAGAGTTAGAATCAACAGGAGGCAACGAAAACAAGTCTTCCTTGACCATGTTGATACCAAGTTTATAAAATGCATATTTTGTTTTAAATTATGCATGTTTACTTTTATGCAATGTATTTCAAATATAGTCTTAAGGTTTAGCTAAATTCTTGAAATTATTATGACCCCTTTGACATTCATAATTGTGAACCTTTGTCACCCTAGATAATACTAGCTATTTTATTTGATGATAACCAGTAGTGTAGCATGGGACGGTAGAATTGCTTAGTCCAGCTTAAACGTTTCGATGTTATGCTATTGTGGGAATCATTTTAAATGTTGTTTAAACTCTTTTGTGAAGTTGCGGCAATTGGTATTACTGCTATACTTTAAATGAAATAAAGTGACAAAATGGTTTAGACCGAGGGCGGATGGATGTATGGTGGGTGCTGGATGCACAAGATCTTGTTAGTCAATTAAGGACTGAAGCGTGTGTTACTTTGGACCGAGCGATACCATACAACCACAAGTCTATATGGGTACGACTTGGCTAAGTAATTTTGCGTCTCATTATTGGCTTCGCCATTTGATGGAATGTGGTGCCGGATGGAGACACTCGCAAGGGGCAAAAGGGGGCTTCTGAACTGGGCTTTCTAACCCTATCAGCGGTAGAACCTTAGCAGGCGAAATTAATAGTAAGGTCATACATTGTAAAGGCCTTGTCATGATCTCTCCGCCGACACATCAAAGAAAGTGTGTTAATTGCATGGCAACAAGAGACGGTCATGTCTTGTGGGTAAAGCTGTACGCACTCTGCATAGTTAAAACTATTTAAGTAGCTGTGTCCACAGTCAAGGGCAGGCAAGGTACGCTTTCACATTGTAGATTTTATGATTTTGTTATTAAATGAAAATGATGTTTTGGGAATCTGTGAGCGAATGAAACTCACAGGTTGTGGTTTGGCGATTGGAGCCAATCGAGTAATTGGAATATGTTTAGTTGATATAATAAATTTAATGTTTACAATTTCATTTGTCTAATGATGCTTTGTGAAATTACTAGTGGTGTTTAAAGTTAAATATTGCTTTATGCCAAATGAGCCATATTATGCCTTCATTTGTTCAGCCTTGCATATAGTTATCATGCAATAAGTTTTCAAAGCTTGCGAGTACGGTTGTGTACTCACCCTTGTAATATTCCCCACTTTCCACAGAGGAGTGTGCAGAAGCAGAAGGTGACTACGAGTACTGTGCTTATGGTTTTGATGAAGGAGATCCGAAATTAAAGGATGTGCACGCCAGTCGATTACCTATTAGGAACATGGATGGATTTATCTCACTATTATCTACTCTGTTTCCGCTGCTACTTTATTGAACTCAAGCTATGTGGCTATTTATTTGTAATAGTTGATCATAAGGTCAGTACCTTTTATTTGAGTCTTAATATTATTTGATTCGTGATATAGATGTGTTATCATCACTGTTTCCACTGTGTGCACTAGCTTGATTCGGGAATAGTGCGGTTATACACAGAGGGTTCGGACTCAAAAATCAGGTCCCGGTATAGGATTACCTACCAATACTGACAATATAGCATTTTTACTGAAAGCAAAAACATCTGTACGTAAATTCTATAAAATAACATAAACTAAGTAAAATAATAGGATTAATATGATCAAAAGAGGTGTTTGCTTTGTTTGTTGAATTCTTGAACTTGTTCCTTCGATGAGGAGGGTTTTCAAGACATCGGTGTTTACATGTAGTATACTGTAAAGTAGTAGTAAGAGCCGAATGAATACAATTTTAGAAAAGCTTAGAGCATGATTTTAGAAAAACTTAGAAACTAGTTTACTTTAATTTGGAGTATATTTGTAAAAGTTTTGAACATGTGAATTTAAATCGGCTGAAAATTCCCTAAAATGAAAAAGAGGGGTGACATTGAAGGCGTACTTTCAGAGATTATGCATCTCAACAGATAATACACATTCCCCTTTGAACTGAAAGCATTTTTTTTTGTCATTTTTGTCATTTAAGCTTTATTTTTCTTAGGCTGACAGGTGGGGTCCACTATTAGTGTTTTAATAATTTTTCAAAATAACTAACAAATGGGGTCCATATGCCAGCGATTTAATATTTGGATTCAGTTTTTAAAAGAAAAACTAACGTATGAGGCCAGCTTGTTAGTGAATGAGTGAGAGAGGGAGAGGGCTGTAAGGTCCTAATAGGCAGGTGTGAGACCCCGGATCAGCTATCCGAAATTTCCTGTGTATTTCTGTACTAGTCCCAGAGCAGTAGCTAGTACACATAGTCACAGTGATACTTCATTGCCGAACATAACGAAAATTGCAACTTAAATATTCAAGTATGGGCCACATGGCCACTTATTACAATACTCGGTCCAAAGACCGGAGACAAAGCAACAGAAAACGAAAGAAAGAACAAGTGAACACCAAAACGCCACAGGCGACGACCAGAAACGCAACTAGATATCCTGGCAACCCTCCTCGAACTCCTCAGGGTAGAACTCGCCCTCCTCAGCTGCGTCTTGATAATTTTCTGATGATGACAAGTTGATGTAGCACGTGAGTACAAAAGTACTCAGCAAGTCGGGGAAAGTATGATTATGTGGGCTTTTCAAAGGAAGCTTAACAGGATTTATTTGCACAAAGCCACATTTTATTAAACCATACTTAAGTAATAAGTTTCACAAAGCAGCTTTTAACAATTCTTTTTAATAACTGAATTATTTAATAATGCAGTGAGGTTCTATCCACCATCACTAATATAAAGGCTCTAACCGCCAACTTTTAAAAGATCAAGGTTAATCATACATGACTCCATCCGTCAAAGCTAAGACAGGTTCTTTCCACCTGGTTGGCTCTATCCGCCAATCAACATCCGAGAGTTCTAACCACTCCTGAATCCCAAAACAAAACACTTTTCAGTTTTTAAAATCAAAATCAAAGTCTACCAATATGAAGGCATTCTTCGCTTTGCCCTTGACCGTTGTGAGGACCCCTCTTCCTATACCGTGCATCAGACGCTCATCGTGGCGTACCGCACCGTATAGCAACAGGAAGCCTCGACACCGGAAATCTGAATCTAAAAATTCGATCGACGGGATCGAACCCTTAGCTTCAGACCCGGTGCCTGTACGCATCCGATACCGGTTCCCTGGATCAGTAGCCCAGTATCGCGTACCAACAACACGAGTATCAATGCACAAAGTAATGAACTAAAGTTGGGGGTAAATCTTGTACATACACATTACAAAATCCAAAAGTGGAATAATAGCGGAAGCAAAAGAAACACTAAACCAAATAAGTACTGGCCCGACAACCCCACAAAGCTCGATCGGAGGAAGGACTACAACCGCCGACAAACCGGCAGTAGCAGGACCACCTGAGCCATCCGGATCACCATCGGAACCATCCTCTGAGACAAGGTTAGTAAACAACAGCAAAGCAACGGTGAGTACACGTATGTACTCGCAAGTCTTTAGTGTATGGAAATATAGTTAAATGCAGGCTATTTCAACAGGAATAAGCTTCTATACTAGGTTGATTGCATAAAGCAGCATTTATTTGTAAACAACATTTAACAATCGATAGCATTAGTAATTGAAAGAGCATTTGACATAAAACATATTTCATAGTATATGTATAATGTATTATCCCAACCGGTTCGCCATTCCCGCTCGAATGCAACCGATGGGCTAGATTGTCGACTCTATCCATCAAACACTTCCTTTCCGTTCGAGACTCACACTTTTTCAGAAGAAGACACAAAACCAAACTTCTATACTCTCCATACTTATCTGGGCTAGATGCTCTTAACCGTGAGCACGGCTAATCAATTAGTTTTACTTAACACTTCTGCAGAAGTTGCACACATTCCCCACATGGGTCTATCTAGCAAGCGTGTTGCCACGACGCGCGATACTTTTCAGTACCCGACTCTTGCAGATTGACCATGCCGTTCCCATCATCGGTGTCAGCCAGACATCAGCACAATAGCGTGATCCCACCCTGGCGGATTTAGGCGGCCGTACGCTGCAGCGCAACACGGGGTATCCCTTGCCCCGGGCCCCATTACCCCACGAGTGGCACTATTGTTGCAGCGGGAACCCACAACACCCCTTCTTACGTCCAATGGATGACGAAGTCCCTTCCGAGAACCCCGCTTGCAGACACATCAAGCTGCGCAAGTTCTCATCTTGCTCTTCGGCCTACCAACAAATCGGCTATCCAGAAGTCGGTACATAGGCATTCCGCCTTGATTCAGTTCATGTGGTTGCGCGAGACTCACCCAAAGATTAACTTTGAGTTCGGTCCTTATATTTTTGTTGACTCGGGCAAGGACTCCAATCCTAACCACACCATCACCTTCACATTCTATACCTCCTCCCCGAGTCATTCACACCACTCATTTTTATCAATTAACCATTAACCATTTTGACTCAATTCATTTTGAAATCATATTTTGATTGATGAGTGTAACTGCCAAGGACTAGACTCAAATCTATTGCATTGACTAAGCATATGCATTTATTAACATTTTATACCCAAGTGACATTTATTAAGTTGCCTAACCTCTACTAGGGCTATCAATGTGACCATGGGAAATAGATTAAGGAAAACCACCAATTTGGGTTATATCTACCATTCCCACAAACTAGCACATTTACTGAAATTAAACGCATGCATATAGTTTGATAAATCAAAGTAAACATCGTAAAATATTGGATCAAGATGATCAAAGGAGGTGCTTGCCTGTCTGCTGCTGCTCTGATGGATCCGGGACGAACTCAGGATTGTTCGAGGCGACTCCGGACTCACTCGCCTCTAATCGAATAAAAACATCAAAAACAGCGAACAGAGAAATAAATTAGCAAAAAGTGACTTTAGAAGCATAAACACCAACTTAACATCAAATAGAACTCATCTAGACACTAAGAAAGCAAAGAAACGAAACAAGCGAGAAAAATGGCGAAATCGCGATTCGAAACGGCGATTTCGGCGAATTTCTCGCCAACTTGAACAAAATGCGCAAAATAATTTAAAATTCAACTAAATTTTGTTAAACACCTAGAATTAGGTATAATACACCTAATGGAACTTACGGGAACTCGTTTGGATTTAAAACGAACAAACGGAAGCCAAAACAGTGAAAATCAATACACAAAATGCTGAAAAATCAGAAAAAAGAAAAACGGCACTATTCACCGTAACGCAAGAGCCATTTCTGTCCAGAATCCATTTGAACGACTTACGACCGATTCCAGCGACTCCACTAGGTACTTTAGGATGTCTAGGACCTATCTGGACCTTGCCCCTTGAAAATTCACTTAATTTGCATCAAAATCCGATCGAAAGCGCAAATTAAGCCGATGTTTACGCCTTGATTCGCACAGGGTCCGAAAACGGCTCAAACTCGATTCCACTTGCGCGAGGAGCACGTTTTCGACTCTACTAAGTCTAAATGACCCTAAATGACTCATTCCGACATGACTAATCGGCGAAGAAACCCCTAAATGTGGAATATGGCCAAAATGGCTATTTTGCTCTAAAACGAGCAATCTCGCCCAAAAGGGCCGTTTGAGCCGAAATGCCGCGAGACTTGTTTTAAGCCCTCGGCTAGTTGCTTAGGGATACTTACGACCTATCGGAGCCATTCCCCAGCATGGATGACTTAATCTTCTCTGACTTTTGATCAATTGCCCGCTTAACTCCGGTAATTACCCGAGAAACGGCAAAAGTCCGAAAAGTGACTTGAATGCGATCCAAAACAAGCGGGAAGCATGCTATCGACCTTAGTGACCTTAAACGAAGCTAAACAAAGCTAAATGCCTTAAACGGCTTGTGAGGCCTATAATTACTAAAATAAAATGCAAAGTGCTAAAATGCAAATCTAGCGATTCTAACTGCTTTTCTAGCCTCTAAGGGGACTAATGGTAAAGTCAATACATGCCTCGGAGCTCTAGGACTTTACAAAAATAAATGAGACCTAGAGCTGCAAAGTACATTGAAAAATGGTCAAAACTAAAATCCGACTTTTCTAATCGGTGTTTCAACTATCAAGTAAGCTATCGGGACTATCCATTCGCTCATCGGACCTCTAGGATTTTTCACAAATAGAGTGACCTAGAGCTAACAACTTGCTGCAGAATTCATCAAAATGGAATTCTGACTCTTCTGATCTCGACTACGGCTACCAGAAGAGCTAATAGAACTGTCGATACAAGCTACGGACTCTTGGTATTTTGTAAAAACAAGCAATACCTAAAGAAATAAAATAAAATCCGGCTTAACAGAATTGAATTCGATTCTTCCGATAGCGGCTCCACTACGAAGTGCTAACAAAAAATACTACCCATGCTTTGTTCCACTAAAACTCCGACAAATCGAAAACCTAGCGATAGTTTGCTAGATTTCGAAGATGGCCAAAAGCTAGGTCAACAGTAGAGTTAAATGGACCTAACGATGACCTGAGTCTAGATTCTAAAGCACAATTGCCATGCAATGTGTCTAACACATGGAACCTAGTTTTGACCTAGGCTAGGGTTTGAGGGACATGATGAAATGCGGAGCTACAGGAGGGGAAACTCGTAGCTACGCGACGAGGGACGTCCCGGGAGCCGAGAAATCAAGTCAGATCGCAAAAGCACCACGGGAACTCCAAGAGACATCGATGAATCTCGATGGAATACTCACTTGAAGGGGTTGAGAAGATGGGGAACACGATGAGGACGCCAAATCCAGCCTCCGATTCGATTTTCGTCGGTTGAATCTCCCGAAATCCGCGGATTTGGGTGGCCTTCTTCTTCTCTTTCTCCTTCTCCCTTGCTTGGGACGTGTGGGATGGAGGAAATGAGGGTGGGCTGGTTTGAGGCTTGGAGATGGCTTAAAACACATGTGGGCACTATGCACTTATGGAGGGCATTTTGGTCAAGTGGCAGCTTTTGAAGATTAAACCTTCCAAAGTTGATTTTTATCGATTCTAAGATATTTAGGAAGGTTTTTAGGTCAATTAAACACTTTTCCAACTCAATTTGCAATTAATTAAGTCGGGCGGTTAAACGTGACCACGATCAAAGTTCACGAGCTGCGATTAAATAGATCCCTAACTCCTTTTGAAGATTTTTAAGTTCCCCAGTAAACTAGGTAATTTGTACTTCAAAAGGACAGAGGAGTGAGTATTTGGATCAAAGCCTAAGACATTATGGCAAGAGCTCGAAAACTGAATTCAATCACCGAAAACACTTGTCGGCGATTAAATGGGAAATTGATTTTGAGCGAAGTTAATTAAGTTGAAGGGTTCTTTTTGATCCCATTTAAGTATATACAGCTCAAATTGCAGAAGTACACAAGGACAATGTATTATTGAACAGTGTTTGAGTACAAATGTACAGTGACTCGAGTATAGAAATACTCGGGATATTACAACCGTAGGCACGGCTATTCGAATAGTTTAACTCTGTAGAGGTGTACAGCTTTACCCACAAGACAAGATATACCCTTGATGCCATGCAATTAACACACTTCCTTGGGTGTGCCGGCAGGGATATCCTGACAAGGCTGTTACAATGTATCCACCTAATTTGACCCACCCGCTGAGGTTTCACCGCTGTTAGGGTTCCATCCGCCTAGTATAGAAGCCCCCTCTTGCGCCGTGTGAGAAAAACGACATTGCCTCTATCCGGCACTCACATTCAACCGAGTGGTGAGTCTAAATTAGGTTTCTACAAATTAGTTAGCCAGGTCGTACCATTATAGATATGTGGTAGTACGGTTATGCTTAGAATGGACAATCACAAGCATCGATCCTTAAATGACTTGGGGCGGTACTTGCACAAGACAGCTAGTGCTCTATCCGCACCCACCCGACAATCCAATCCGCCCAAGTCCAAACCATTTTCCTTTTCTTTTTATTTTAGAAAAGCAGTACTAAAATCATAATAAGAATTTTCAAATCATATTTGAAATCATTCTTTTTGAGTAATCCCACCCATGGGTTGTTTTCATCGCTAAAGGTCCTAAGCAATCCTACCGTACTATGTGACAAAGGATACCATATAAGCATAAGCATGGTATAACAAATGTCCTAGGGTTACAAGTAACAGGGATGTCAATCACAAAGGAGGAATTTACAATTGGGACTAACTACACCCTTATATTTGACATACGATAAAATGTAGCATGCAAGTTTGGAAAACAATAAAAACATGTTTATAAACTTAGGTTCAATATGCGTCAAAGAGACTTGCCTTCGATCGCGGGAAGGTCGTCGTACGAGGGAAGTCCGGCGGCGGGGTCGACGGTCGCGTCGGAATCCTCGGCTACGCGCAAATCGAGGCAATAAATAAATACCAGAAAATAAATAAAATCTAAAAATTACAAAATTAATACTGGCAGCTAGATCTTGATTTTAGATGAATTTAGAAATTTGAATGGAGTCAATCGGAGTTCGGACGGAGAAGATATGAGCGTCCGAAGTTTGAAATTCGAAAAATTGGAAAACCGAGAATATTCCACGGAATATTCCTTTTCCTTTTTTCTGACTTTTAGAAAATGTTTGTCTCTATGGCAGGTGGGCACACTTTGTCATTGGCTCTAGTCTTCTTCAAGCTTGGGCTTGAGCCATGGCCATGAAAGCTTGGAGGTGGAGCTTGGAAGGGGCGGCGGCGAGGGCGGCGGCGCGGGCGCTTGTGTGGGCGCGCAGGCAGCGTCTTGGCGGCGGCGGCGGCGGCGGCGCGGCGGCCCGCCGGCCGGCCAGGCGGGCGCACGTGAGCATGAACACAGTATGCTCCACAAAAAAACAGAGAGCCCGCTAAACTCAAAAAATCCGATTTTTCCACCATTTTCGCACGGATTTGACCCAAATAAAAGCATGGAATCACTAGATTACATCCTTAGGGACTCACAGGAGGAAGGAATTGGATTAAACTTCACCGGAGACGACGAATTCGGCGACGAACGGAGCTCCGGCCGAACTGAGAAAAATGTGAAATTCGTCTCCAAAACTTGATGAAACCTAAAATTGATTGGTGAGTGAGATTCTAGACTCATTCACGGTCACAAGGAACCAAGAAACAAGAAGAATAACCCACCGTGGAGAGATCTACACCCAAGAACGCGAAGAACACCGAAAACTCTAACCCGACGTTGGTTTTCTCGCTCTAGTGGATGAACGAACGGGAGAGGCTAAAGGAGGCTCATACCACCGGGACGGGGGTTCTTATACGAAGAGAATGGAAGTGGAATCACGCGGAATGGAGTTGAAACGGCCGAGTTATGAGCGTTTGAGTGCATTTCGGTTTTTCTTTAATGCGGAGGTTTCCGGCGAGATTAGCGGTGATTGATGGTGGGGAATGGCAAGAGGGCGTCGATATGGATCCAACGGAACCGACCGTGATCAATTTGGAGTTACGTGGAGGAAGATATGAAGATTTAAAGCAAGCCCTAGCCATTGGAGACTTGCTTGAAGCTTCCCTGTTCTTGCCATGGCTAGAGGTAGAAGAAAGGTCCTGTAGCAGTGACACGTGGCAGCACACGATTGGCCGGGAATTACGTAAATGATTCGCCCTAGAGAAAATATTCAGGTGCTGATCGCGGGCATTAAACAGAAGCTGTGCGAGATAAAATAGGAGCGAAGGTCTAAAAATCCGGGGAATGATTCCTAAAATCCTTTTGGAATATTTGGAACACAATTGAAGTGGTTTCGGGATTTTTGGAGCATTTCTGGACTCTGGTGAAATTTCGGGTACCGGCGGGAACCGGAAAATTCGATTTTTCGACCGGAGGGGAATTAAATCCTGATTTTGGATGGAAATGGATGCCAGGTTAATATAAACACCATGGAAACTCAAACTTTTGAATTTAATTTATTTAAATTAGGTTTTTCTCCAGAACGCAAAACTGAGGATGTTACAGCAGGCCCCGCTTTTCAGTGACTCATAATAGGGTGTTGGCTCAAGCGAGGCTGTTGGCAGTGAACGGTGGCGATTTTCGTGGTAACAATGGTCAGGATAGCAAGAAGAGATGGATGAGGTGCTCGGTGAGTGGTTGGTATTGGGCGGGGATGATCGGAAAGAGATGGCAACAGAGCTTTGAGTGGTGATCATGATGGACAGTGAGGAGGGAAGCGTAAAGGTGATGGTGCTAAATCGATGTAGGGAAAAGCATAAGAGAGGTGGTAGGTTCCCATTTTGGGGGTTGGCGGCGATGGAAGCTCACTGTGGAGGTGTGGTGTTGGCGATCGTGGCTGGGGGAAAAGATGACCATGGCAACGGCGTCCTCATAGCACAAAGCTGGAAAAAGTGTAGGGGAAGTGATTAGGGCATGCCAGAGGAGCTTCAACTCAATGAAATTCGGAAGTTGCTCACCGTGGAAGGAGAAAGAGCTCGGCTTGCTCTTACTATTCCTGGCAGCAATGGAGCTTCTTAGAGCTGCAATGGTGTAAAACTCAAGGTGGGGAAGAGCAGGGGCAACTGGGGTGGATAATGAGCTGTGAAGCTCTCCTTATATGTGCAAGGGCGATGCCCTTAGCTCGAGCTCATGAGATTGGTCCATGGCCATGCGAGTACAGACAATGGCGGTGCGAATTCTAACTTTTTTGATAGCTTCACAATGCATGCAAGGTGCCAGGGGCAGTGGCTGTGGCAGGGAGGTGATGACTCTGCTGAGTCATTGTACATGTAGTGAGACAGTGAAGGCAGAGCCTAGTGGATGGGACAGGCAAGGCACAAGTACCAACGGCTTGTTACGGCGTGGCTGGCACGAGGGGGCGTTGGGGAACCTCGCTGCTAGGGCCAGTGAGGCAAGGGTCAAAATCTCGACGAAATTCGGTGAAATCTCGGCAAGATCTCAGATTTTGGTTAGGGATGAGTTTCAAAATCCTGTTGAAATTAAAAAATTGAAAAATTCAAATTGCTACAGTATTTCGGATTTTTCGGCGAGATCTCGGCGATTTCGGTCGAGATTTGGTGGTTTTTTGCCATTTTTTTAATTGTATGTGATTGGATTTAGGGTCAAGATTGTAACACCCTAGTTTTCGCTTTCTGGAGAAAAACCTAATTTAAATAAATTAAATTCGAAAACTTGGAGTTATTTGGTGTTTATGTTAACCTGGCATCCTTTTCCCTCCAAAATTGGGAATTAATTCCCCTCCGGTCGAAAAATCGGATTTTCCAGTTCCCGCCGGTACCCGAAATTTCACCCGAGTCCAAAAATGCTCCAAAAATCCCCAAACCACTTCTAAAATGTTCCAAATATTCCAAAATGATTTTTGGAACCTTTCCCCGGATTTTTGGACTTCCGTTCCTATTTTATCTCGCGCGGCTTTTGTTTAATGCCTGCGATCCGCGCCCGAATATTCAATTCCACAAAAATCATCCAAATTCAACCAAACCAGTTCCATTGAGTCCCAAATAATCCAAAATGGTTCTAAGAATTTTTCCGGAATTTTTAGACCATTTTTCCTAATTTTTCCCTAGGGCGGTTCATTTGCGTATTAGCCGGCCAACCGTGGAGTGCCACGTGGCGAACACTGTTCATCTTCTTCATTGGTCGTGCAAGGAAAAACAACAGAGAAGCTTCAAAGCTTCCCTACTCATTGTTCTTCATTCAAATTCCTTTAACTCCTCCAATTTAACTCCAAAACGCGAACCGTCGGTTGCGTTGGATCCGCGCCGATGAGCTCTTCCAATTCCCCACCTCGGTGCGCCATCAAGCTCGCCGGAAACGGCCCCATTCAAGAGAAACCAAAATCCACTAAAATGGCTTTATCTCGGGCGTTACTACTCCAAACGGCGCACCACCACCTCCATCCTCTCCCTATAAGAACCCCCGTCCCGGTAGTATGCGTCTCCTTTAGCCTCTCCAACTCATTTGCCCGCTAGATCAAGAAAACCAACGCCGGGTCGCCATTTTTTCGGTGTTCTTCAAGTTCATCCTCCTAGCATCCATTCCGGTGGGTTTTTCTCAATTCCAATTGGTTCCTTGTGACCGTGATTGAGTGTAGAGTCTAACCCAACAATCAATTTTAGGATCCCTCAAGGATTGGCGACGAATTTCGGATTTTTGTCGCTTTGGCCGAACCGTCGTTCATCGCGAAATTCATCGTCTCCGGTGAGAATCAATCCATTTCCTTCCTCCTAGATGTAGCTAAGGATGTTATCTAGAGGTTCTAGGCTTTTGTTTGATCCAAATCCGTGCGAAAATGGGGTAAAAATCCGGATTTTTGGAAGAAAAGGGGTGCTCTGTAGTTTGGCTCAGTTCTGGAACAATTCATTCTCGTAAGTTACTGTAGCAAATAGTAACTTTTCTATTTTCCTTGATTTTCCATCATTTTCCAACTTCGAACGCTTATAACTTTTGCGTCCGAACTCCGATTGACTCCGTTCAAGTTTCTAAATTCATCTAAAATCAAAATCTTCCTGCCAGTATAACTTTTATAATTTTTGGATTTTATTTATTTTATTTTATTTATTTATTGCCTCGATTTGCGCGTAGCCGGGGACCCCGACGCGACCACCGACCCCGTCGCCGGACTTCAAGACCTCGAGACCCTCGCTGTGATCGAAGGCAAGTCTCCTTGACGCATGTTGATCCTATGCTTTCTAAAAAGTTTTACCATGTTTTACAAATTGCATCGCTATTTATATTAAAGAATGATGTTAACGTTAGGTTGTTAGTTATACCTGTTGTTCCTACCTCCTTGATATTGTTATCCATGATCCTTTGTTGCCCTAGTATAAGTACTCCACCAATATAAATGTTTTTGGAAAAATATTCTTTAATTAAAGGAAAAGACTATGTGACAGACTTTTAGATAAAGCAAATGGGATGGAATGTAAGTTGGAGTTAGGTTACTATTAGAGATGATGTGGGTGTAGTAGTTATGAAATTGATCTATGATTGGTGATTAGTTGAATTACTAAGGAGTTGGATTGTGATAGTGGTTCGCCATATAACATGTGTGGGTTCGGAGAATATTGGAAGATGTATGATATCCAGAGTAATAGTCGGTAGAAGTAAATAATAATATGGGGAGGCATACTTGGGGATTAAATAGAATAAGTGGTGAATTATATTTAGATTGGATTTTAACAAGAATACTATGTGATAATCATTTATGAAGTTTGTGAATAATCCAGAATGTTTGGTGGTTTAGTGAATGATAATATTCTGTATTCTTGGTGGATTAAAGTAGATGATTTAGAGGTGATGATGTGAAGGGTTAAATATATGCAATTATGAAGTATTATCGGTGGATTATATTCTAGATGATTAAAGATGATGTTGTGAAGTACTCTCGGTGGTTTAGTGAATGATTTTGTGAAATATGGGCTTGCGATACCCATTTATGTGGATTTATGAATAATGTGGATTAGGTGTGATTTGTTTAGTCAACTTGGTGTCATAGTTTAGGGAAACAGCTATAGGCAATGAATCAATGAAATCTTGGATTTGTAGAATCTTTTATGAAATATGCTCGGGGATGAGATTATGAATTATTCTCGGTGGATCAAGTAGATTAAAAGATTAATCGATGTGCGGATGATGGGTGATCAATAAAGAAGACTTATATTTTGAGGGGATTGTTTCATATACAATGATGTCAGTAGCTTAGCATGATTTTGGAGTTATGATGGCACATGGTATAGATTTTACTTGTTGGAGTACTAAATTGGATTGGATTATATAGTGCCATGATAATAATGGGGAGTCTTGGTGGTCTCATGAATTTTGGAGATGATAGAACTGATTATCCTAATTTTTATCAAACACTGAGTTTTGTATTTTATAAAATAAACTATTGGTGGAATAGAATAGTACGGTAGAAATGCTTAGCCTCGCTATCGGTCAATATTCACCTATGGGTGGGAATTTCAACTATATCTTGAAAACCTGGTGTTGAAAGTTATATGCAAGGAGTATTGCCGTTGGTTTACAAAATAAAAATAAAATGAAAAATGATTTCGACTTGGGCGGCATGGAATGTCGGGTGGAAGCGGACCAAGCCTTGGTTCTTTTGTGCAAGTACCGCCCCAAGTCAGTTAAGGACCGACGCTTATGACTGTCTCCATTCTAAGCATTACCGTACAACCACATGTCAAAGTGGGCACGACACAGCTAACTAATTTGTAGAAACCTGACTTAGACTCACCATTCGGTTGTTGTGTGAGAGCCGGAAAGAGGCATTGTTGTTGTTGTTGTTGTTGTTTTTCTCACACGGGCGCAAGAGGGGCTTACAGATCTGGTGGACATAACCCTAACGGCGGTGAAACCTCGGTGAGTCGGAGTTAGGCGTATACATTGTAAAGGCCTTGTCATGATATCCTGTAGGCACACCTAAGGAAGTGTGTTAATCGCGTGGCATCAAGGGAATATCATGTCTTGTGGGTAAAGTTGTACACCTCTGCAGAGTTAAAACTATTCGAATAGCCGTGCCTACTGGTCAAAGGCAAAGCTTGCATGAATGCTTTCATCTTGGTAGACTTTGGTTTTGATTTCAAACTAAACAATGATTTGTTTTGGGATCCGAGAACGGTTAGAACTCTCGGGTGTGCTTAGCGGCTAAAGCCAGGTAGGTGGAAGGAACCTGATTTTATGAACTGTGGCAGATAGAGCCATATGATTGGATTGAACCCTGATTTTGTTGAGATGTGGCGGATAGAGCCTGTATATTAGTGAGTGGTGGTTAGAACCTTCACTACAATATTACATAATTCAATTATTAAAAAGAATTGCTCAAATGTGCTTTGTGAAAATTATTATCAAGTATGTTTTGTGGAAACTTGGCTTTGTGCAAAAGAACCATATTAAGCCAGTCTTGGATAGCCTACATTATGCATAATTTTCCAGACTTGCTGAGTACTTTATGTACTCACGTGCTACATTCTAATCCTCTCTCAGAAGTGAAAGAAGCTGTTCAAGATTTCCAGCGACTAGGGTGCGTTCTCCACTCGATTGCCTGTGGGCAATTGGATGGGTCGCATTGGCGTTTTCGTCTTCCGCTGCAGTTATTCCGCCTGTTCAGGCCATAATGGTAAACCTTGACCATAAGGTCTTTGCTTTTATTTGGTATTATTCTTATTTAGTTATATGTATTCGTGATATGGTTGTTGATTCATCACTTTTGACTGTGTGTACTAGCTACTGATCTGGGACTAGTACAGAAATACACAGAGGACTCCGGATAGTCGATCCGGGGGCCTACAAAGATCATCCACAAAATTTTTTAATATGTTTGTGACCATTTTTTGGTTGGTACAATTTGTCGGTTAGTTTTAAGTAGCACTTTTTGAATTTTTTAAAATTTCTCAAGATTGATCATCATCTGAAAATTTTATGGGAATATTATGGATGTGTTAGTACCATTCACAAAAATTTTCAAATTTTTCTAAAGTGGTTTAAACTATTTTTCATTCAGGTGAAATTTGCCGGTCCGTCTTTAGTAGCACTATTTGAGTTTTTGAAAATTCCTAAAGATTGATCATCATCTAAAAATTTTACGAGAATATTACGAATGTGTTAGGACCATCCAAATTTTTTTTTCAAAAGTTTCTAATATGGTTTGCATTATTTTCCATTTGGTTGAAATTTGCTTGTCCGCCTTTTATCAGGACAATGGCACTGTTATATATTTTTTTAAAATTCCTCATGCTTGATCATTGTCTAAAATTTTTATGGGAATATTAGTGATGTGTCAGAACCATCCAAAAAAGATTTCAAAATTTTTTGATGTGTTTTGGACTATTTTTTGGTCGGTTTAATGTGGACCGAGATCTCGGATTTCTCGGTTGAAAAAAACCCGGATTTGAAATTTGATTTTTGTATTTTGTCCGGATTTTATCCAAAATTTTTGAATCCCATCGAGATTTCGGATTTCGGCCACCTCCGAGATTTATCCCAAAACAAGATTGGAAACCTTGCAGTGAGGGGGCGGCAATGTTGAGCTAGGCACTGGGTGTTGGCGTGGCCTAGTGCGGTCTGGGCGCACACGGCGTGGTGCTAGCGCGGCCTGGGCGCGAGACAGCCAATGGAGAGCTAGGCTAAGAGCATCTCCAGCAGAGCCCCTAAACCAACCCCTAAATCTTAAAATAGGGAGTGTAGTAAAAAAAAACAGATCCAGCAGGGCCCCAACTCAAGCCCATAAAATTAGGGGGCCCCTAAATTTGCCTCCTCAGCCCCAATTCCCAGGCGGCCCCAACTAAAGCCCCTAAAATTAGGAGGCCCCTAAATTTGCCTCCTCAGCCTCAATTCCCAGGGACACGAGTACAACCCCTATTATTGAAGATAGGGAAATACATGAGACGCTTCGAAAATTTTATCATGTTTTGAAAATTTTAAATTTAAATTTGAAATATCATGTTTTTAAATTGTAAATGTTAATATGCTTATGTTTTATGTATTACAAATATTTTTAATTGAATTTTAGTGGTGTCAAATGAAGATTATACATAGCGGATATGTCAAAATAGGAGAAAAAGTAAAATATGGACTGAGATTTAGGGGCTGTTGCTGGACTTATGCTCTGAAAACAGGGCTTCAAAAAATAGGGGGAGTCCCTAAATCCAAAATAGGGACCCTGTTTTAAGGGCCTTTGCTGGAGATGCTCTAACGCGCTGGCACGGTGTGTCAAAGAGTGGGAGAGAGATTGCTGGAAAGGGAAAGTATGTCTCCCCGACTCAATAGACGGGTTTTTGGCTAGGCACTTTCCTTTTTCGGCTTTCCAACCAATTTCAAATGTACTTTTAATTGTGGCTAGACATTTCTATAATTTTTAGCAGCATCAAACGAGCTAAAAAATTTATGAAATTTTTTATGGGTGTTCTTGGTCAGTTTTGACATTTCTGTAAAATTTCCATAATTTTTGAAACAATATATTTTCTTCAAAAATTCTTTTAGTACTTTAGTTTCTAATAAATATTGTAATATTATAGTTTCCAAAAATAGTAACTCAACTCCTAAATTCATGAAATTTTTTGGAGAGTTAATTGGATTACTTAGAGTCTAAATACAATATTTTTTAGATTTTGAATAGTTTCAAATTTGAAACCCAAATTTGAGAAGTTGTTGCCAAAACTGAGAAAGGCATTCTTTTCATTGCTAAAACTGGGATGTCACATATAATATATTTATAAAATCTAATAAAATTATAATATTACGAAAGTAATTTTTAAGAAAAAAAACATATATAATTTTCATATATCCAATTTAAATATTTAGAGAGATATTGATAATTAATATTTTGAAATTTTAACTGCAGCTATGTTCAGAATAACAGATATTTATGATCGGAAGGAGTATACAGTAGTGTCGTAACATTACAAGCTAGATGGAGTGATAGAAGTCATATTTCACAACTCAAGTGAGTATTAAACATCAAACCCCAGCGTGTAGTGGTTAGCTGCGCGCGAGCGGAAATGGCAAACGACTCGCGTGTCCGAGTCATGAGCCGGAGCCTCGTGAAGGCGTCGGGCTCCTCCATCGCGCCGCGCGTCCTCGCCATCTCCAACCTAGACCTGTTCCCTCGCACCATTCCGGTCTCAATGTTCTGCGCCTACCGCAGTCCCTCCGCCGGCTGCTTCGGCCACGTCGTCGCCGCCTTCGAGGCCACGCTGCCGTCCCTGCTCGAACACTTCTTCCCCCTCGCCGGCCGCATCGTGACCGACCCGCGCTCGGGGCTCCCGGAGGTGCACTGCGACAACCAGGGCGCGGAGCTCGTCGTCGGCGAGGTCGGCGTGGCCCTGGCGAGCCTGGATTACGGCGCGCTGGGCGCGACGTTGGCGAGGATCGGCGTCCCCGTCCCGTACGCCGCCGACGTCGCGCTGTCGGTGCAGCTGGTGTCTTTCGCCTGCGGCGGCTTCGCCGTGGCGTGGGGCACCAACCACCTGCTCGTGGACGGGCGTGGGCTGTGCATGCTCGCCAGCGCGTGGTCCGAGCTCGCACGGTCCGGAACGCTGGCCGCCGCAGGCGGGGCCCCGAACCACGATCGCTCGGTGTTCCGGCCCCGCGCAGCGCCCTCGTACAGCTCCTCTCTCGGCAAAGAGTTCACGCCGTTGGACGGCGAGCATCTGGTCAACGCCCTGACGAGTGAGAGCAGCTTTGTCGAGCGCCTGTACTACATCGAGGATCGGGACCTCGCCATGCTGCGCGCGCAGGCGAGCCGTGAGGCGGCCGGCGAGCGCCGCGCGACCCGCGTCGAGGCGGTGTCCGGGTACCTGTGGAAGGTCCTTGCCGCTGTCGTTGGTGACGCCGACGCGAGCTGCCGAATGGGCTGGTGGGTGGACGGGCGGTCGCGGCTCACGGCGCCGGGGTACAAGGCCGCGATGCGCAACTACATCGGCAACGTCATAACGTTCGCGCTGGCGGAGGCGAGCGTGGAGGCGATCCGGCGGCTGCAGCTCCCTGACGTCGCGTTGATGGTGCGGGAGGCGATCACGGCGAGGGCTACCGATGACCACTTCCAGGAGCTGGTGGACTGGGCGGAGGAGCACAAGTCCGAAAGGTACGTCGAGACGGCGACCGTCGGTCTGGGCAGCCCGTTGCTGACCGTGACATCGTTCGCCTCGTTCCGTCTCGACACGGACTTCGGCTTCGGACACGCCGCCCTGGCAATGCCGACATCGCCAGCCGGGAGGCTGTGCTCCGGCTTCATGCAGATCACGTCTAGCCCGGGAGGCGACGGCTCGTGGTTCGTCAGCGCGTTCGTGTGGCCGAGGCTCGCCGCCGCCCTCGACTCCGACAAGCAGCACATCTTCAAGCCGATCACCGCGGAGTACCTTGGCCTCAAGGCAGCAAATCGGCACAGCCGACTCTGATCCGAATTCGTTTCGGTTTCGTTTCCTATTACAACTGCATGTGTTGATAATAATCCAGATTTAGCTGAACTGATTGAACAAGTCTTCTATCGTGGAGTGCGTCGAGTTTGGTCAAAACGGATCGTGAGATGCCATGACTCCATAGATTTAGCTAAGTTTGTTCAGGTAACGTTAGTACTTGACTTCTCCCATGTATTGAGAAAATTAGCAAAGAAAACTTGCCCCATCTCTGTGTGTTCATCCAACCTCTTGTGTGCGTTAACTTCAGTGCTACAAGGGTGTGTAATCGCTGGGGTATTTTCATCACCTGGTACCAGAGCCCGGTGCATGCCTAAGTACCTGCAGTTCGGGAAGATGTCAATCACCGGGCAATGGCGGTGAAGGAGGGAAGCGTGTCCCTGCACTACCCAATGCTGACTTCAACCAACTAGCTAGTCCACTTGGACGATCAAGATGGAGGTGTTCATGGAGGCCCAGGCGTCTAGAACCCGTGGCCGGGGTGACCGTGGAGAGGATTAAGGACAAAATGGTATTGGTGTGTATTTCTCAGGCTGTTCCTGACGAGATTTTACTTCATTTGGCCAACAAGAAAACGGCTAAAGAAGCTTGGGAAAGCCTGAAAACTTTGTACTTCGGTGCCAATCGGATGAAGATGATAAGGATTCAAACCTTACAGAGTGACTTTGAGGCCTTGCATATGAAAGAGGCAGAGTCCATCGACGACTTCGCCGGGAAGATGATAGGTCTAGTAAACAAGATACGGGAGCTTGGGGACAATTTGTAGGACCTAGGGGTGAAACGGATCGGATATAGATCGAACATCATTTATATTGTATTTAACTAGTTATATGCCCGTGCGTTGCTACGAAAAACAAAATTGATAACGAAAAATAAAGATTAAAAAATAAAAAAAATACTATTTCATAAGATCAAACATCTATCTTTAACGCTTCGTTTCTTGCAAAAGCTGACTAATTAAAGCAACGCTTCGTTTCTTGCGTAGGGCAATTAAGTAGGACAATTAAGCAGGATAATTAATGTGACGTGGGAAGAAACTCTCACTTTATAGCTACTACTATCTGTAGAACGGACCACTGCCACCAACTCTCACTTTAGAATAGTAGAGATCTATATAATTTTATTGGATCGAATTCAAATACGGATAGTGCCGGATATAGATTTGGACACGGATAGTGCCGGATACGGATATAGACAATATTCGAACGAATACGAATAAAATAAGTTCGGATAATCATCGGAACGGATATTTTTCGAATAATACGCGTAAACACTAAATACAAACTGAGTGATGGGCTACAACGAATATTGTCGATAGGAAACTAACATAAATTGTATAGGACATTGAGAGATCAAGACCGTTAAAACCATACAGTTTATAGTAATACACTGAGTCACATCTCATAATTGCACTTGTACTGTTGTACATCATCTATAGAAGTTGCACACCATTCATAGAAGTATGCAAAAGTAACAAAGCATATGCATGGCACTAAGCATCAGTCAACCCATTAGGGGCCATAGCCATTAGCCGCTGCCATTACCTGGAGTTGGAGTCTTGGAGGTGTGGACTGGATAGGTAGAGGCCGGGCAGGGAATGAGGGAACTAAAGTGCCGGCTAGCCAGCTAGGGACCTAGGGTTCCACTTCAACTCAAGTCTAGATGGGCCGGCCAATGACATATGGGCCAAGCCGGGCTAAGCTAAAGAGGCGGGAATTCGGATATTATCCGGCGGATAGTATCCGAAAAAATGCTCAGATATTATCAAAGATATCAGTATCCGTATTCGTATCCGTATCCGGGACACTTTATCCGTATCCAATCCATATCCGAACAAAATATCCGGATATCCGAAAAACTATCCGAATCACTATCCGAGACGCTTCGGTCGGTCGGTCGGTCGATCGGAAATTATCCGTACCATTTTCACCCCTAGTAGGACCCCATTGTCGTCAAGAAGTTTCTTATCTCGGTACCCGACAAGTTTCTGCAGGTTATTGCTATGATTGAGCAATTTGCCGATCTGGATAGCATGTCTATTGATTAGGTGATCGGCCTTCTTAAGGCGTACGAGTATTGTGAGACCCTCTCTTTTTTGATACTATGTATCATAGAAGAAACGTTCCAAATATACTTTCCATGTTAATCTTGTGATCAGTAGCTAGCGCGTATATGCACAAATTGTAATCACTACCATACATTATATTTTATTACATTTATGAGCGAAAGCAGTTCTTATATATAATTATTACAAGCCGAAAGTTAAGATAACTTTATCTTGTCGTATGTTTAACTACCTATTTTTCACAGGCAACTGACAAAGTAAAACTCCAGATAAAATCACTGTCGTTATCCTCATATTCTGCTTCAACCCAAGTATCCTCGAGATAATCTATTTCTTCACATAAAACAACGAATATAGCAAGGTTGAGTACATTGTGTACTCAGCAAGACTTGAAGTGTTTGCAAATCCTAATTACATGCAAGCTGATACAAAGGAGGCTTCTGCAGTTATTTGCATAAAGTTGAATGTAAATTCTAGATAGTAAATTGAAAGCATAACTTGTAAAAAGATTTGACAATTAAGTAAAATAATAAGCATAAATAACAATATAACTCAAATGATCATAGGCATCTATCGCATCATTTTTCAAGCCAACGCATGGCATAATTTTATTCCTTTGCCAATACATAGCATAACAACTGAAATCTACCTAGCCAACACATGGCCTTGAGTTGAATCATCTGTAGGTTAAATTTTTCTAAATTTTTCCAATTCCAGTTTATTTTATGTAAATATCAAAATTCTAACTATGTGATGACTTTACCAAGTGCTCATGACCACAAGCACGGCTAATCGATTTGTTTTAACTCTACAGAGATATACAACTTTACCTATATGGAATGATTATCTCTTTTTGCAATGGATATTTAACACACTTCCTTTGGTGTGTCATAAAGAAATCATGTATAACTTTTACATTACTTAATACAAACTTTACACCAGCCCAATACCGCAGCAGAAGATATTTGTACACTAAGTATGACGAATGGTTTCACATCCCGACATCCTACTTCTCCCCATAGTAAGGCATATAATGTTGTATCGGCAAATATTATTCCCAACACCTTGGTGAGGGCACCCCTTCGAGCAATCCAACTGGAACAGCTCGTGCTACTACAACCTTCCAATGTGCAAAGCCAATTTTAAGTTACTTAATCAGTTATAGCCGTCCCACACCAACCCTTGTGGTTTTATTATTATCTTGACATGACAACAACATCATAGTTCGGTCCTTATATTGCTTGGGTGACAATTCTTCCCTTATCTACGTGCAAGTCACATACACAATCGGTTATTGCTAATATTCACCCGTATCCAAATCATAGTTTTATTCTCATTTTTACTAATATACCATTGGTCATACTATTCAACATGTCCATGTTCAAAATTTATGATTGCCAAGTTCAACAGTTAAGTTCTTCGTGAACAGTATATTCATATGTCCATTTTTCCATTCTAAAGCACAACTAAGCATATGCAGCTATTAAATGAATATGCCCATTTCACATGTTTATGTGTCATTCCATTGTCTAGGGTTTTCAACAGTTAACATGGCAAAGTTAATTAAGGAGATCCATAATAAAGGTTTTAACTACCACATCCCACAATATAGCATTGTATGAATATACAGTATGCATGAAAATATTTATGAAAGCATTTCTGAAAACTAGGATCAATATGTTCAAGGAGGTGCTTACCTTGCTGTTCGTTGTCGTCGAATTCCATTTCAGATTCATTAACAGTAGCGTCTGCTACGTCGGGTTGTACTCGATGTACCATGTGAATATAACAAAGAACAAACTCCAATAAGGCAAAAAGAATATAGATAGAAAAGCCAAACTAAAATCATTACACAAAATAAGTGAGGATGTAGGGTTATGGTTTTATGATTTGAATTTTTTTAAATAATATTATTTTAATCAAAATTGACAGAAATAATATGCCGAAAAAGAAAATAGCAAAACTACCCCCTGTGTCCATTTGAATTGGCGACAGGGGGCAAAATCGGAATTTCGCCCATCCTGTCGCCATTTGAAATGGATACAGGCTCCTGTCGCCAAATGGAATGGCGACAGGAGCCTTTACCCGTTCGCAGCTGAAACCGATCTCGCCATTTGCACGCGCAGACAGAGGGAGAGCGAGACAAAAGAAAGAGAGGGAGAGGGAGAAGAAGAAGAGAAAAGAAATAGAGGGAGAGGAAGAAGAGAAAGAGGAGGAGAGGGAGGAGAGGGAGGAAGGAGAGGGAGGAGAGGGAGAAGAGGGAGGAAGGAGAGGGAGAGGAGGAAGAAGAAGATCGCGTCTGCAGGTAAATTTTTTTCTTTCTTGTATGTTTCATTTAACTTAGTGAGTAGATTGATTAATTAGTGATTTAGTGATTTAGCGAGTAGTATTGTCATGTTTTCACGACTTAGTGACTTAGCAAAAATTTAGCGATTAGCGTTGTTTTCGAATTAGCGACTTAGCGTTAGTTTAGCGACTTAGCGTTGTTTTCGCGATATAGCGATATAGGAACAAATCTCCATGCTACTTAGCGTTAGTTTAGCGACTTAGCGATGTTTTCGCGATATAGGAACAAACCTCCCGCCGCGCTCACCTCGGCCACGACCGCCTTTGGCCCCGTTGGCCGTGTTTGCCGCGCTTGCCTCGGCCTTGCTCGCCTTAGCCCCGTCGGCTGTGTCACACTTGCCTTGGCTCGCCGGCCGGCCGCACGAGCTTGCCTCGACGCTTTGCACGGCGATGATTGCATGGGCCGGAAAAATCCCATGAACAATTTCCTAAAAAATAGGTAAAAATTATGATTTTGCCTTTCCTTCTTTCGTAAATTTTAGAAATCAGTAAATAAATTCAGAAAATTGGTATTAAAGACTGAAAAATAGATTTTTGGGTCTATGGACTTCCGAAAATTTGGCGAAATTGGTATTAGCACATATCGAAAGTTCTATACGTAGCATAAGTACATTGTCTAAAAGGTGTGTGTCGTACATAGTAAGAATTTCATGAAATGTTTGACAGGTATGGATGAACGAGTGCAGTTTACAATATATTACGGAGAGGGAATTCCGAACATGGGTGTGGAAGGGGTGGAACTAAGTCATTTCCCAAGTGTCGTAGTTGGTCTGTCATGTCCAGCGGAGCGTTCATGGAGCACAGTTAGAAGATGGTTATACCAAATATTCTCGTTGGACCGTGAGTTGCATGGTGTGAAGCTGCACGGAGTAGGGTGTCGGAGACGGAACTGCACCTCTATCGGGAGTTAGTTGAAATTACAGTCCAAGTCATGGAGTTCGTATGTCAGAGCAGCGATTGAGAGAGGATGGCCATTAGTATTGTTGGCGCAAGCATTTGAGAAAGCAGAGGGCATCCGTGAGGAACAGCAGGAGGTTGTTGGTGACGAAGAGGAGGAAGTTGGGGAGAGCAGCCAAGCAAGAGAAAACTCGGTGAGGCATGATGTTAGTTCGGCTCAGGAGGCAGTGCAAAGTGAGGAAGTTGGTGTTCCAATGGAAGACGTGCAGGAACCAATGGGTGTGGCAAACGTGCAAGAACCAATGAGTGTGGCAGACGAGGGAGAACATATTGAATCGCTGGTGATATCAATGGACGCAGAGAGCCGGGACTACGAGGATTTAAGTAACGATGAAGAGGATGAAGAGCCTTTCCCCGCGGAGTGGGATTGATGGTCAACGAGGGTGAAGATGTCCAATGGGGGTACGATCGGAATGAGGTGCGGAAAGATGCAATTTACAAGGATAAAGGTGAGGTGCAGGAAGCAGTCACAGCATGGGCAGTGTCACTGCGTAGACCCTTCTGGGTTGCTAAGTCAGATCAGCGGGTGTATGATGTCAGATGCAAGATGGAAGGTTTCCCATGGCGTGTCCATGCTTACCAACCTAAATGGGACACAATTTGGAAGTGTTCTATAGTAGTGCCGCATGCATGTGTGCTGACAGAGTCTACACAATCGCATAGAAATATATCTTCCGGCTTTGTTGCGAATGTAATGTACGGGGAGATTGTGGGCAACCTGGATTTAGAGCCACGTGCCATCATACTTGCAATAGAGCAGAGGTATTAGTACACGATAAGCTATGCAAAGGCATGGAGAGCGAAGCAGAAGGCATTGGAAGCAAGGTTTGGCACGTACGAAGACTCCTATCAGAATCTGCCAGGGTTGCTTCAGGTGATCAAGGAAAGGAATGCTGGGACTTATGTCGATATTTTCGAGCAACCTTCACAGCGTTTCCCTGGGAAGATGTTGCTCAAGCGGGCATTCTTTGCTTTCGGTGCGTGTATCAACGCATTCAGACATTGCCGTCCGTTGTTATGCGTGGATGGGACTTTTCTGACCGGGAAGTACAAAGGCCAGATATTGACTGCCATAGGAGTCGATGGCAATAATCAGGTTCTTCCCGTTGCGCTCGCATTCGTAGAGGGTGAGAACACTGATAGTTGGCTATGGTTTCTAAGGAACGTGAAAGCTGGGGTCGTGGAACAGCGGCCTGGTGTGTGTGTCATACATGATCGGCATCCCGGGTTGCTAAAGGCGATCGTGCAATTGCAGCAAGGTGAAGATGAGACACATCCATGGCTTGATTTGCGTAGTAGGTGGTGTAAGCGGCACATGGGCGCCAATTTCTACAAGCAGTTCAGGAACAAAGAGCTGACAAAGCTTGTTAAGAGGCTGTGCGACCAGAACCAGGAAAGAAAATTTGAGAGATTGTGGAAGAAGTTGGACGAGCTAACGTCAAGGCATACTGTAGAAGCGAAGAAGCCAACGACTTCCGCAGGGAGGCTTGATGGCGCTTGCAGAGTTACCAACAGACCCTCCACACCTGGTTCGGAGGAATGGAAGGGCTATGAAATGCTTCTCCGAATGGATAGAGCATGAGCCTAAGGAGAAATGGGCTTAGCTTTATGACACCGATGGCGCCAGGTATGGGGTCATGACGACAAACTTGGCTGAGATTTACAATTGGGTCATGCGGGGGGTTGAGGCCGCTTCCCCTGGTTGCTATAGTGGAGGGTGTTCTTCGTGGCATAACGAAATACTTTATGGATCGCTATGCTAGGGGCGTCGCCCGTATGAATGCCCCTGATGTGAAGTACTCCGAGATGATTTGTACCTACATGGAGGAAAAGGGCAAGAAGGGGGAGATGCATAGAGCATTGAAGATGGGCACGAGGGAGCTCCGATTTGAGGTACTATGTAAAGATAAATCAGGGCGTGGGACGAACCGGCGGAGAGTTACACATGAATGCACCATGCATAGACAAACATGTGCATGCACCTGCAACAAGCCTCGTCTGTTACACAGGCCATGCGCACATGTCATGGCGGCCTGCTCAACAATCCGAATGGATCCAGGTATATTCTTGTCACATTTCTTCAACAAGGAAGAAGTGATGGCAACCTGGAGTGGGGAAATGTACGGTTTTCGAGTGGTGGGTTTATTCACGGAGCATCATACATGGGAGGAGACATGGTGGGTTCCGGATGTAAGTAAATTTGAAGGGTGTTGGGCGACGGCAGACAAGGCGTATAAGGAACGATATGGATGCAGCGGAAAGTGGACGTCGTGTGAAGAAATGTTCAGTTTGCAAGGAGACGGGCCACACTTTCAAGTATTGTCCCCACGGTTCAGAGGCAGTAAAATTGTTGTACGTCGTTTATGTAAGGACTTTCCAATGAAATTGTTGTACGTCGTTTATGTATGGACTTTCCAATTAAATTGTTGTACGTCGTTTATGTATGGAGTTTCTAATTAAATTGTTGTACGTCGTTTATGTATGGACTTTACAATTAAATTGTTGTACTTCATTAATGTATGGACTTTCCAATTAAATTGTTGTACGTCGTTTATGTATGGACTTTCTAATTAAATTGTTGTACTTCAAATTTATTATGGAATGATTGTTTGCACTTTCTTTATGTAACTGTTGTGTTCAATTTGTAACAATATGTATGTTCTATTTTCCTATTGTCGGGTTACACATTGCAGGTATGGCGTACGAGTTGCTTGACCCGGTGATAGATGCGACTCACCGGAGCCACTTGGCCACCGCGACGCCACCGCCGGGGCAGCTACCTCTTGAGCTTGGCGCCCTACGCTTGCGCACCCCCATGAGAGCATGGAGGATTGACCCGCGCTGGCTTCCGAGGTTAGTACACTAATCACATGGTTCTATAAGTTCAATGTACTGTCCTCTATGTGTGCAGACAGCGTACTTACAATATTTTCATGCAGGTTGAGGGCAGCGGGGTTGCTTCCATTAGCCAGGATGGTGGAGGCGACCGTGGGTCGATTTACCAGACAAAGCGAGGTTCCTGGAGGTTCCCGTACGACTGGAGCTTACTGACCGCTTTGGTGGACCGTTGGCGCCTTGAGACGCACACGTTCCACCTTCCGTGCGGCGAGATGGCGCCCACACTTGAGGACGTGAGTTACCTACTGGGCCTACCTTGCTCAGGGGACACAGTGGTGCCGGTCGACATCGACCCTGACTGGCAGACGGACCTCCTGCACCGGTTCGCAGGTGTGATACCAGCAGGGTACAGCACTTTCACTTCTACGCACGACCCTACGCAGAAGTGGCTGGTTCAGTTCTATGTAAGTTGCGCTTTATTTTGTAGGTTTTTTTTTGTTAGCCACTTTCAGTTCCGCCGCTAACCATAGCCTTTTGCAGCCCGAGAGGATGGCGTCCGGAGCGGAGGACTACGTCGTCACTCGCCACTTCGAGGCGTACCTGATCTGGCTATTCGGTTGGGTCATGTTCAGCTCGAGCCACGGAGACAGCGTCGACAAGCACTTGATCCAGTTCGCCAGGACGATCGCGGAGGCTAACATGGATCATATCCCACAGCTGGCTTGGGGACCGGCAGTACTGGCGGCCACCTATCATGCTCTTTGCGATGCGTGCCGTCGTACCTCGGACTCATCCGTTCTCGCTGGGTGTCCGCTACTGCTTCAGTTGTGGTCGTTTGAGATGTTCCAGATCGGACGTCCACATATAGACCTGCAGCCGTATGGCGACGAGTTCTACGGGGTAGTTGGAGATGAGGTCGACCGACCAACCATGGGGTCTTTGTGGTGTCGCCGACGGGTTAGTACCACATAATTTATTACCTTGTTTGTGAAATAATTTTTTTCAATACTATTCTGTACTAACGTTGGTGTATTCCTTGTTTTTGCAGCCCACTTTCGCCCCAGTTACGTCGCCGCTTCATACCCTGAGTACATAGCGATGTTTGACCAGCTGACAGATGACCGCGTCATTTGGTGGCCCTACCTTCCGGAGCTTGTCGACGCGCGAGCTCCTCACGGACTTTCGCTGCAGTGCACCAGTGACGCCGCCTACTGGCTCACACGACGTCACTTGGTTTTCGACGTGTTCGTTGAGACGTACGCGGCCCACAGCGTCATGCGGCAGTTTGGCCTCCATCAGGCGTTCCCCCCACCTACAAGTGCCATCGTCCCGGCTAGCGTCCACTCGTTAGTATTACTTTCCATCTCTGTTACAATTATTTAACATCTCATTCAATTGCATATATTACTAATGAAGTTTTCGTTGCAAATCGACTAATGCAGACTGACACGCAAGGGCTTAGGCCCTACTACGAGCTGGGCGACACGCATGGTTCCTCATGTTGAGCAGTGGGCGCAGGCTTTGGCAGACGTGCACGACGAGACTGCCCCTTACGACCACGCCACGTACGTTGACTACATCCGGTGGTACAGCCCGCGCACACGCGTTCGAGTTGTGCGTGTGGTGGAGTCACCTCCGAGGTACGTTCCCTCCACAGCGGACACCTACCCTACACAGCCGGACTCTGCTTTTCACCGCGTGGTTAGTACTTGCTCCCACAAGTCGTATACCCTGCATGCATAGAACTAACAAGCCATTTTCACAGGGTGACATTGCCCGGGAGGTGCACGACGACGCGGCCTCGATGGTAGCAGCTATCGACACGGGCAACGCGACCATACATCAGGTGAGAGCGATGCTGCAGGGTGTTGTCGACAAGACCGCTCGCATCGTCCACCTTACGTCGGGCACGAGGTTGAGGGACGATGTGGCGGCACAGGTCCCGGGCCGTTCGTCCGCTGTACGTGGGCGACGGGGTTCGCACACCGCACCCAGCACTGCGCCACTCGCCCCTCCTCCCGATGTACCCGGGGGCTCCAGGTGGCAGCAGCCCACTACAGGTACACCTTTCTGCTCTGCCCTTGTCTACTACATTTTTTACAGTATGTGTGCTAACGTGAAACATTTCTCAACAGCCGTCGATGACCGTAGCGCGACCCACTCTGGCGGCTCGAGCCCCATTGACGACACCGATGTTCTTCACGACTGGCTTCAGTCCCCCCAGCAGGCGACGATGGAGGATATCCTTGGTCCTTCGCAGCTCGCCTCCGCGCCCGGACCAGGTCGGCCGCAGGTCGCCCCGCGCCGGACCCGATCGGTAAGCCGACGGCTCGCCCGCGGACTCGGCCAAGACGCAGGACCCCTTCACTACTCTGACTCCACCACGTCGCACTACTAGGACTTCTCGCGGAGTGCCTCCTGACCCGCTGACATATTTAGCCGAGCATGTTCAGCGTCGGAGGAGGCCTGGGGCCACACGGGGCATCGCCCCTCGCAGGGGCCGTAGCTAGTTTTTGTTTTAGTTTTATCTTTTAGTACTATCAGTTCATTTTGTGCAACAATGACTTTGTTCAACTGGTTTATCTTTTCGTATGTTTTATCTCATTGAATCCGCCTTTCATGGTTTGACGACTTCCTCGTTTGAGCGCGAGAGATTACAGGAAGCGAACATCGGGGACCCAGCACAGAAAAAACAACGTAGATGCCTATTGAGTACATTACAACGCAGTAGCGCGACTATAATACTTAGGGTTATTTGGCGTTGAGAATTTATATGCGAAGAGAGTTGTAACTGAGATATTTTTATAGAATATGGTAGTCCGTATACCAAATAGCAAATTTGGTTCATCCGGCCCAAAAAATAACTTCCAACATGCATTTTTATGGGTCGCCGAAAATCCTTCATCGTTAGGGTTTGTGCGCGACTATAATACTTAGGGTTATTGGGCGTTGAGAATTTATATGCGAAGAGAGTTGTAACTGAGATATTTTTATAGAATATGGTAGTCCGTATACCAAATAGAAAATCTGGTACATCCGGCCCAAAAAATAACTTCCAACATGCATTTTTACGGGCCGCCGAAAATCCTTCATCGTTAGGGTTTGTGCGCGACTATAATACTTGGGGTTATTGGGCGTTGAGAATTTATATGCGAAGAGAGTTGTAACTGAGATATTTTTACAGAATATGGTAGTCCGTATACCAAATAGCAAATCTAGTTCATCTGGCCCAAAAAAAACTTCCAACATGCATTTTTACGGGCCGCCGAAAATCCTTCATCGTTAGGGTTTGTGCGCGACTATAATACTTAGGGTTATTGGGCGTTGAGAATTTATATGCGAAGAGAGTTGTAACTGAGATATTTTTACAGAATATGGTAGTCCGTATACCAAATAGCAAATATGGTACATCCGGCCCAAAAAATAACTTCCAACATGCATTTTTACGGGCCGCCGAAAATCCTTCATCGTTAGGGTTTGTGCGCGACTATAATACTTAGGGTTATGGGCGTTGAGAATTTATATGCGAACAGAGTTGTAACTGTGATATTTTTACAGAATATGGTAGTCCGTATACCAAATAGCAAATCTGCTACATCCGACGCTTTCCTATCCCAGCCCCTCGCCTCGCACGCTAATGTGCCGCCATTTCTTGGCCAATGCAGATCTGTGGCTTCTGACTGGACCGCCCGCGCACTTTGCGCAAACGCTCCCATGTGCCACTTTCCTGTCTTGGCCCCTTGCTCCGAGCGCTGATGTGCCACCAGCTGGCTCGTTTCTCCCTCGCACCCTCGCTATAAATTACAAGGCCGCATGTATTTCTATCAGGCAATCGTGAGCAATTGTTTCGAGTTCATAAAGCTGCGAGTGAGTTGAGAAAACCCACAACGCAAAGAGTAGAACTAGTGGTTTAGCTTTCCTTTCTTCCAATATTTTATTCCGGCTTCGTGTTTCACAGGTATTATTTACGAAACTTATTTTGGACGCGAAGCTACACTGTTGTGTTGTTGGGTCAGTGAAGTACAAGGGATATTTATTGGTTCTTGGGGGCTTTGAGGCCATCTATTTCTTTTTTATATTTTTGTTCGAAGTAAATTTCAGTTATGCTTGAATCCTACTCTTTTAGGTTGAAATATAATTGCTTCCAATGTGTAGATGGACAAGGATCCGGAGCGGCTCAAGAAAGGCTTGGCTTGGACAATAAAAGAAATAGATGGTATCGCAGCTGACCTGAATAAAATTGCAAAAGACAACTTTAGTCCTGGCACAAGTTCAAGTGCCAACGAATTCAACAGCTTTGTGACTGACATTGAAGCTATAGCTAGTAGCCCCGAAATGGTTGCCATACAGTCGAACGAGTTACTGTAATCAGACCCCCCACAGCCAGAACATCCGGACCTTCAAGCCATAGCTCGCAACCGTCAGCAGGTTGCCACAGAACAGGACATCGAAGATGCAGACTCAGACTTGTGTCTTCCATGTGACTACCAGAGTGATGAGGAGGGCAAACGCGACCGCTGGCAGTACTTAGAAGATGAGGGTATTGATATAGATAGTGATGATTCTGGATCGTTGTAATCCTGTATCGCTAGAGTTGTTAAAATAATATGTATTAGTGAGGCACCCGTCATGTACGTTGGTAAGGTTTCGTATTCCACCGTTGTTTTTCCCGCGTTGTAATGTTATGTTGTAACTTATCCATTTCAACGCTGTATTTTATGCCTTTAATATGATTTGTCGTTACAAGCCATACAAGACAACACAAAGCTGCACGACCTATCACCCTCAGCTGCACAACCTACCACCCTCAATCAAAACTGCACGACCTGTCGCCCTCAATGTAAGCTGCATGACCTACCACCCTCAATGTAAGCTGCATGACCTACCACCCTCAATAAAAGCTGCACAACCTGCCACCCTCAATAAAAGCTGTACGACCGGTCACCCTTAATGCGACTTGACAACACGCTGCTGTCAGCTTTCTCAGACTTATTGGACCACGATGTCGTGCAGCTTTCACGAAGCGTGATAGGTGATGCAGCTTTGCGAAAGGCGTGACATGTCGTTCAGCTTTGCTAATGATGTGACAGGTTGTGTAGCTTTCGGAGAGGGGAGACATGTCATGCAGCTTTGCCAAGTGGATGACAGGCTATCTAGCTCGCCACCACTATAAAACCGGTGGAGGGATACACTTCCATTACCAACAGACTGACAATAAACTTCTGCACACTTTACACAAATTAGGCTACGATGTAGTTCTACCGTCGCCTCTTCAGCAAGCGAAACTTAACCCCCCTCGAATACCCGGATGCGAGTTGTGTTGATGCTCCAGTTCTTCCGGAGTTGCCCCGACCTAATTGCGCCTGCAACCTTCCGGCGAAGATGACGCAGTCTCAGCACGGAGCTACGGCCGCCCGCGCTCATTACTGTTGTGCACACGGCTATGAGGTAAACCTACTGGTGTCATTACAGTTAAGGGTACCACTACCATTTCATGCGTCATTTTTCTTTTCTAGCGCATGGACCGGTGTTGCTTCTTCCAATGGATCGACGGGCCGGAACGACGTGACTACGAATTTCTCAACAACTGCCACGACGCCTACCCCACTTCGCCCGAGAACTTCACCCGGTGGGAGAGGCCGCCGGGATAAGTCCCCCTTCTAGATCGACCGGAGTTTAGGGCTGGTGGGCAAGAGAGCAACCAATCGGTGAGTTCCATGCGACATGCTAATGTTACGCAGTCACAAAGTAGTAATTCTAAACCGCTTCGTTGCATACAGGACTCCAAGAAGAAACTTGCAAAATGGATAAAGTCAAAGGAGAAACCTCCTCAAGGGCCCGCACCCGAAAGCCCAGAATTTTGCGATCACGACCTGCAAGCAGTCGTTGATACCTGCCAAGGGGATCTAGCAGACCGGAGATTCTACCGGTGCCCCTTGGCCGAGGATGAATGGTGCGCCTACTTCAACTGGGTGGATCCGGAGAAGTACCACCCACATCTCAAACTTCCCATATGGGATAACTGGGGGGAGCAACCCTCTCCGTGGTGCTACTTCCGCCCCGAAAAGCCAGACCCCGAGTACGCCCAAGGTATTTTGCAACGACCACAGCAGACATACTGTATGGACTGCAGGGCACGCTTCCGATTATACAAGGACAAGCCCAACACGCACCTCCTGCACCATATAGTGGAGTGCGAGCCGAAACAAAGAAGACGTCTCCGCAAGGAACCAGAAGTGGTGGAGGGTTCCTCCACTCTGAGTAGGGACAAGGGGAAGCAACCGGCCGAGATGCGCACAACGGAAGAAATCCTTGCCAGGTTACAGAGACCATCAGGGAACCCGAGCGGTATTAACATAGGGGACGCCGGAAATCGGGATGGCATGCCCATATGGGAGGGCAGAACTCCACAGAATGCACACAAACAAGTTACTTCTTATACCCCAGAGACGTATGGCATAGGCTACCCATTCGGCAGCAACTGGGAGCACTACCCACAGCCATGGAGCTCTTTCATAAGAGAGATTGAGCGGTGTCCGAGAACAAATCGCAAAAGATTGACGGGTGATGTAATATGTAGAAAATGTATGGCATCGTTCCCACTCTACGAACATAGACGGAACGATCACTTGTTCCACCATGACAACCAGTGTTATCGTCACTTCTCCTAGAAATATCGTCATTGTTGTAATGTCATTGTAATATAATCTGTTGCTCCTTTCATCATCTAAACTTTCGTTACATGTGCACTACTAAGGTTGAGTTTTGTTCCTAAGGTTACTACATGCATGTACGTGCTTTTCACAATGATCGTAAAATCAGTCATCAATTGGTAGCCTTCTTTGCTTGATTCCTTTTCTTTCCTGTTGAGCCATGAAAGCCAGCCTATTAGACTGGAATTATCCATGCATGTACAAGTTGTACAACCCGGTTTTCAAATAAGTTGTACAACCTTCGTGAGGAGCTCAGAATTCTCCAGCATTAAAATATAAAATTTCATCATGTGATATGGATACATAGTCACCAGTTTTCGAAAATACAAATAAGCAACAACCGATTATGAAAAAGTTGAATTTAAAGTGACTAGTACATCGAAACTTATCTGCATTTTTATCAACTCGGTTTAAAAAATCCGAAATAAACAAAAAAAATAGATTGGCTGGCCCTGTTCCGGGGGAACTGGACAAGGTACTGTTCACTATTGTCATTTTGGCGTTCCAAATACACCGATTTCCAGTTTAGCGTTGACCGAATAAAACATGTCTGGTTTTCCATATACCGGAGATGCAATTTCAGGTTTTCAAAAACTGTAGAACACTGTTTTTTTGTGAATACGCAAATATTTTTGCAATTTGGGCATATTCGCACCACCAGGTGGCGAATACACTGCGTATTCGCTATATGGTGTGGGGAATACTGAGTATTCGCTATATGGTGTTGTGTATACTGAGTATTCGCTATATGGCGTTGGGTATACACTGTATTCGCAATATGGTGTTGGGTATACATGTTTTCGCAGTACAGCAGAGCGAATACGGTTGGGTTTTTCGCAAATACACAAAAATGTTGTAGAGATTTGAAAATACAGTCAATATTGTGTATAGAATTCAAAATTTTCCTTATACATGTGCTGCATATATATAATTTAAAGTCTATAAAGTTCAATAATATTTTTTCACCCTTTCACATTACTTTTCCTTCATAATTGTAATTTTATACATTACAATATCAATTCTCACAGCTAAATATGTTTTTTCCTTAATTTATTGAGTTTACCCTCCTATGTCCATTTCAATTAGCGACAAGGGGGTATTTCCATTTCAAATGGTGACAGGGGGCAAACTCGACATTTCCACTGCTGCCCCACGCAGCCAGAGGCTGGATGCCCCCTGTCGCCATTTGATCTCCTGTCGCCAATTCAAATGGTGACAGGACCCTGTCGCCAATTCAAATGGACACAGGGGGGTAGTTTTGCTATTTTCTTTTTCGGCATATTATTTCTGTAAATTTTGATTAAAATAATATTATTTAAAAAAAATTCTTTATGATTTCATGTACATGCAGTGTAGTTCGTCTTTTAACTATTAACTTGATTTTGGTAGTTCTGGGTTAGACCGATGCATAACCACTTGTTCTCTATGAGTTACTTATTTTTATTTTACGAATTCAAGAAGCTAAGATTATGTATATTTGTATGCATTATTTCAAATTCAAGAAGTTAAGTTTATTTAGGTTAATAAGAGCAAGTTATTATGTTATCAATTGAACCAACATGTAAAGCTAACATGTTACCTTAAGTATTTCAGCCCAAACAAATACCCTACTATTTTAAAGGTATTTAGGAGATGATTACATTCAGTTTAAATCTTAAATGTTCATGTCATGCATATATGAGTATTAAACATATTGAAATAAATCTATAATAGAAAGACGATCTAAAACAAGTACAATTTTAGACTTTTGCAGATTTGAGTTGTTTAGAACCCAAGGATTCTAACAAAATTTGTTTCATGTGATTTAGTGTTCATTTGCTCAAATTTTACATGTAGCATATTTCAATCCTATACTTCAAATTCAAATTTGAATTTTAAAAAGAGGTAACAAACAAAATATTTTTGTATAATAAAATACTAGAGGTTTGAATACAAATTTAGAAATTTACTTCACTAATTTTGGATTTAAAACACAGAAGGTATGAAGGTTTGAATTTTTATGTTTTCTAAAACATTCCAAAAATGGAATATACGCTTTCCAATTTGGAAAGCGTACTTTCCATTTTCGATAGGTCTTGGGTTTTGACTGTGCTGATAAGTTGGGCCTTTACGGCAGTGACTATACGTGCGCATGAGTGGATGACAAGGGGTCCCTGTCGGTCATTGACCGCACGTGCGAGGAGGTTGACCTTGCTGGCCCGCATGTTAGTGACAGAAAACAGGGGGCAGTGCGGAGGTAGGTTGTAACATCCCAAAATTTGGGTTTTCAAAAAAATTTTGGTACAGTTTAGCTTCCCAAAAATTTTCGTTGATTTTCTCGCTTTTATAAAGCTTGATTTGAATTTGCTAAATGCTAAAACAATTTAATTTGATTATTTTATAGTTCAAATAAAAAAAATTAATTTTAGTTGGGTTCCTTGTGCCTCAAGAAATTCTTCTGTAAGTTTTGAGATTTTTGGGAGCTCGTTTGCTATTTATTGGATTTATTCGAAATCGATTTGTATTAAGCCATTTTATTGAAATTAATTAATTATTTGGAAAAGTTTATATAAAGTTTTATTGCAAATATTTTATTTGAGTTCAAAATGTCTAAAAATATTTTCTATAATTTTTCTGGAATTTTTATTACCTCAAATAATTTATTTCAATTTTCAGAATGTTTTTATTGGAAAAATCCGAATTTCCCTGGCCGTGCCAGGTGTCGCCACGGTATCGCGCCACGTGTCGCCACCAGAATCGGCCACGTCACCCAGTCCGGGTCACGCACGCCAAGTACTCGATAAAATGCCTTTAAGACTCGTTTTTGCGTTTTTCTTGATTCTTTTTGACATAGCCGCCACCCTAACCTTATGTAGACCTCCCATGGCCTCTCCCACACGTCCCAAACCTCAGATTAATTTTCCAAACCCTAGAATCCATCCCTCATCCTCCGAAACGCCGCCGAACGTTGGCCTGTTTTGGCATCGCGTTCCTTGTCAAGTTGTCACGAATCTTGGAGAGCCACCTACGTCACGGCGTGCCCCAAGGTACCATCTGTCTCCCCTCCAAATTTCATCCAATTTGACCCACGGAATCAAAAGTTATGGCCGTTTCAATGTCGAATCTTGCTGAGGCCATATCTCCCTCAATTTTTCGAGTTTGGCCATGAAATTTTTACTGTAGACTCTCCTTGATGTCCTATACATGATGCACATCCTGCCTCACGGTTTTGCTCTCTAGATTTTGTGCAGAAAATTATTTTCCCCGATCAAACTGCGTTGCAGACGGCGACAATCATCCTCGCTCGTTCCCCGCTGATCCAGAAGGTAAAACTCCGAGCCACCTGGGTCACGGTGTTCCTCTAGGTCGCATCTAGCTTTCGGTCAAATTTGGTTAAGTTCCGATCATTATTCTAGAAGTTATGGCCGTCTGAAGTTTGGATCCGAAACCCGTTAATCAGCAGTTTGTGATCAATCCATTGGGGCGCCGCAAAATCTGCCTATACCGTTGAGTTCGTCTCGTCGGATTCTACGTGATGGACAATCTTGCTTTGCTGTCCCATCCTCCAAAAAAAATTTATATATTTAGGCCGTCTTTGTGCCGCCGCCGCGCGCCGTCCTTTGACGCCGGTTATTTAAGTTCGCTCCAGCCGTGTTGTCGCGTCTGGTGGGTCATCCCTTCCTGTTTTGGACCATCCTTAGAATTCTTTTGGCCTCCGTTCGCCGACAAAGCCCGGTTCCGGCTTAAAACCGTCATCTTTCAACCTAGCCGTTGTTACCGGTTCGCGTTTTGTTTAGCCATCCTTGGTAGCGTTTTGTCGCGGCCAGAATGTTTCACCGACGATCAATACCTTGTTTCGTGAGCGTCCCGCCGTCGCTTCGCTCCGCCGTTAACGTTTTGCCGTTAACACTCCGCCGTTAACGCTCCACCGTTAACGTTCCGTCGTTAACGCTCCACCGTTAACGTTCCGTCGTTAACGTCCCACCATTAATGTTCCGTCGCTAACACTCCACCGTTAACGTTCCACCTTAACGCTCCGCCATCAACGTTCCGTCGTTAACGCTCCGTCGTTAAAGTTCCACCGTTAACGCTCCGTCGTTAACGTTCCATCGTTAACGTTTCGCCGTTAACGCATCATCATTAACGTTTGGCTCTCATCGCTTTGTTGTCATCGCATGCGTGCATTCATGCAAGAGCCCTAGTGCGATGTCCTCATCTGTTCTATCATCATGATGTCTGCCTAGCATCATCGTCATATCATCTTCAAAGTCGAATCAAAACCCTAACCAAAGACCGATTCGATGGACTAAGTTCATTGTGAGCAGTGTTGTTATCTTTGCAATCTTTCCCGTTGTTTCAATCGTGGTAACACACTTGTCCTTGTCTTAACCCTGAAAATCTAATCTGCCTTTGACCTAGAATTCATTCGTGAACTTGGTTGATGGACCATTGGCCATGTGTCATGTCCGTATAACCAGATCTTATCTATTAGTCTATCCCTCTTTTGTTTGATCGTGTATCTGTTCAGTCAACAAAAGTTAACTTTGTGAATCAGCTTAGTTCATTGTGAACTAACACATCTTTATGGACCCGGTCTATAGATCGAGAGCCCATATGTCATCATCTGTCCAATCAAGATAATAACTTCAGAAGAAATATTGTTCAGAATATTATTCTTTATTTCCTAGTTATCAGTCCTTTCCTCTTCGGTGTATTTTCTAAAGGCTCGTTCTCTTTTGTCTACTCTTCGATCTAATCCATTCAAGTTCCTAAATTCATCCAAGCCGTTGTGCCCAATGTTGTTCGTTCTTAATTTGGAGTTTATTTGAATTGTCTTTTGAGTTTTATTGTATTTGTGTTTCTTTATCGTTAGACGTGTCATCCGGAAGTCGTTCGAACGAGCTGAGGATCGAGAAAGTCGAAGTTGAAGATCGAGGACCAAGAATCAAAGATAAAGAGTAAAGAACAGTAAAAATTGCAAGGGCCAGACAAGTTGTGCTTTGACTATGTTGATCCCATTTTCGAAACTTATGTTGTTTCAAATTATTGCATGCTAGTTTAAGTTAAACTGATTTCAATTAATTTGGGATTAGATAATCGACCTACTTGTTATTACCACCTTGTCTACGATAATTGTATGCCATGATTCATTTGTCACCCTAGGTTTGTTGATTAATAGTTGGAAGCTAATGAATTGCCAACATGGGTTAGATAGAACTTATTAGTTTGCTTAAACTTGCAAGGGTCAGTGCCATCATTTTGGAAATATAAAGGTCAATATTGATTAATGGAATATGCAATGTATTTTGAAATGGTGTAACGTGTTGCCGACACGATGATGTTGATATGCGGAGGCCTTCGTGCTTCTTCAAGGATGTTGAGTTGTTGTTGGCATTCTGTTGCACAATAATCAACTGGGTGATAAAATGATTTAGACTGAGGCAAGTGGCAAGATTGTTTCTAGTGGGCCAAGAGTGGCAACTGGGCGGTCGAGTTGGTTTTTGTTGGTGTTGGAATACTCGTGGATACTTTGGTAGTCTTGCCCTAGTCACTCTAAGGACTTAACCTTGCAAGCCTTTGAACTGAGTCAAACATACAACACATGTCTGTAATGGACGGACCTAGTTGAGTAGTTTGCTAATAACTTGCATGTGGTACCTCGGGGTGTCAACTATACCTCTGTGTAGTTGAATGGGGGAGCGTACCGGGGCTGCGGCTAGGTACCCATCCAACGGTTGGTTGGCCCAGACTTCGCCTTTGCTAAGGGAAGGGATAGTGTGCAACAACCGGAGAGGTTCACTTGTGGAGTTAGAAGCTTTCAAAAGGCTTTGTTATGATCGCTCATTCGCATACTCTTGTGTGGCGATTCACAGCTGACGTGATGAGTTGATTGTATCTTATGGGTAAAGTGTATAACCTCTGCAAAGTGTAAAATCTATTCGAATAGCCGTGTCCGCGGTACTGGACAACGCTCAGGGATTACAGTCAAGGGTTAGCTTTTCATAAAATTGATCTTGGGCTTGGAGGCATTTTGCCTGTGGAAAAGTGATAACTGGTTAAGGATATGGAATGGTTTACTTGTGAAACAACTATAAAATTTATTATTATTGTTATTTTTTTGCCGCTTTACAATCTATTATGAATATTTGTGAATGTTGTTTATTGCAAAATAACCCCTTCAGCCTGTCATTTGGAATAAGGCATGCATATAATTATTAGACTTACATTCTGTGCATGACTTGCTGAGTGCTTTATGTACTCACCCCTTGCAAACAAACAATCACCAGTGAGCAGAAGTCTACATCGTCGAAAAAGAAGAAGTTCTGTGAGAAGACAATTATCTAGGAGTTGAACCCCGTCAGTTGCATGTGGCGTATTGATGGGATACACCGATGTTCTTCGTTCCGCTGCTGTTTATTTATACTCTGAGTTGAAGCCATCAAGGCCTCACAAATGTAAGGTTGACCTTAAGGTTGTTCAATGGTTTATATTCTGTAATTGAGTTATTTTTATTATTCTGCTGTGTATGATTGTGATATTCATCTATGTTGAGACTGTGTGTACTAGCGTGATCCTGGACTAGTGCTGAATACACAGAGGGTCCGGATTTGCATATTCGGGTCCCGACATAGGTCACTGGTGGCGATGGAGGGTGGAGTTGACCGGCCGGTAGTAGAGTAAGCAAGAAGAAGTGATGGTGATCCCGGGAACTGGTCAGCAGTACCCGACGACGACCCAAGGTAGCTGGCGGCGAGGCTTAGCGGTTCACCAGGGAGGAGGTTGGCTGGCAAGGGAGAAGGAGATGAGTTAGCCATGGGGAACTAAGGGAAAATAATCTATAGACCTTAGAGATTCTTCTTGTCCCTATTACCTTGGCGGAGTACTATGGAGTAGCGAGAGCACCAGTTGTCAGAGTTGGGGAGGAAGAGTTGCGGTGTGGCTGAATTGGATGGCAATTCGGGCCAAATTGGTGGTTGCAGTAGCTTCATAACAGTCTAGAAAATATGTAGGAGATAAGAGCTGCAAAATGCATTACTTGATGGTTCACCCGGAGAGAAGGTGAAGCAGAGCGGCGATGAATTGAACGGTGCGCAAATTCCTTTGGTGGCTAGGGTATGGGCGAGTTGATGGAACGGTGTTAGAGCAGGGAATGGAGCATCTCGTCCCGAGGAACTGCAGTGCTGACTAAGGAGAAAGTGGGCAGGTGGTGGGGTGGTGAACTCCGGTCGGTGCTGAAGAGAGAGAGAGAGAGAGAGCAGAGGAAATAAAGGGAAGAAGAAGAAGATGAGGTAGGGGCTGACGGGTGGGATCAGGCCCACACAGCAAGGAGAGAGAGAGAGGTGAGAAGAGAGTGGACGGTGCTGACCCTAAACCCTAACCAGTGGGGTCTTCTGTGCAGCTGGGCCCACTGGTAACTGACAGAAGAGACTCAATTCATTTTACTCTCTTTAGACAGCGACAAAGATACATTTATTTTGCCAGTCAATTCAGCTCAAACTTTCTTGAAAATTTTCATCTAAGGTTCTTTCAAAGTTATATACTTATATTAAAAATTTTAGGTCAAAACATTTAGTAGATTATTTTATAAAAATATGATAAGTGGGCCTACACAGATTTTTATTTTCTAAAATTATTTTATTTAAGGGAACAAATCAAAGTATACATTTTTGATAAATTTATTCAATAGTTTTCATGATATGGGTAATATCCTATAAAAAATTAAATTTGTTTATAGATTAGTTATTTTTTAATAAATCTTTTCATGCATTTATCGGATTTTCATATTTTCAACACTTGAATTTTTACAGGCAGTAAATCAAGTAATATTCCTAAGATTTTTAACACAGGTAGTTATTACTGTGAGTAGTGTTGGGTAAAATTACCAACTTCATATAATGTTTGAATTATTTTATATGAATCTGTCATGAGGCCATTTTCAGTTAAAATCTATTATTTTTAAACTCTTATCTGCACATAAATGCTTTCACATTGATTTTTGACTATAGTAAAAGTAATTCCAGTTCAATTCACTTTAATGTAAATTTTTATTACCCTTTTACTTTTACTTTATGACTTTGTACCATTTTGGTATATTTATTTTCTTTTTAAAATAAATTCCAAAATAAGAAATAAAACCCGCAAATTCACATTTCAGCACTTTATTATTCTTGAGATACATATTTTATTCCATGCTACTTTTTGGGATGTTACAAGGAGTGTATACGGAGATAGGGCGATGGCAGCAACGACGGGCAACTCCTGCTCAGTACTCAAGCCGAGTGGCAGGCGCAACAGAAGAATGGCGTCGGGGACTCGTCATCGAGTGAAAGGACCAGCGATGGTCGTGGCCGTGGCCATGGACAAGGCAATCGTGTCCGCGGTGTTGGCAGCACATTTCCAGGCACATTTACAGAATTGTGTTAGAACCCTGTAAGCCTATTTGTCTTGCCATCAGCATGGAGGGACAGGCTTGGCTGTGGCATGTGAGACTTGGGCATGCATGTCAATTTCGAGGTGGTGAAGGCTATGCATGATAATAAGATGGTCCATGGGCTGCCGAGAATTGAACACCTAACTCAACTGTGTGAAGGATGCCTAATTGCAAAGCAAGCAAGAATTTCTTTTCCTGTTCAGGTGAACTACCGAGCCAAACAACCACTGTAGTTGGTACATGCGGACTTGTGTGGGCCAATAACTCCACAAACCCCTGCTGGTAACAAATATTTTTTCATCTTGGTTGATGATTTTAGTAGAATGATGTGGGTATACATGTTGAAAATTACTCCCTCCGGTTTGATAATAGATGTCGTTTTGGACATCGACACGGTTTTCAAAACGCAACTTTGACCGCTAATTTTTATTATAATATATTTATAAAACCCAATAAAATTATAATATTATGAAAGTTTTTTCTTCTCGAGACAAATCTACACATATAATTTTCATATATCCAATTTAAATATTTAAAAATATATCAATAGTTAAAGTTTTAGAAATTTGATCATCACTATGTCTAAAACGACATCTATTATCAAACTGGAGGGAGTAAGAGTGATGCCATTGGGATTTTTAAGTTCAAGGCATTGGTAGAAAATAGAATAGAGCATAGGGTGAAGCTGTGCTTAGAATTGACCATGGTGTGGAGTTTATTTCCCATGAATTTGCCACTTATTGTGAAGAGCAAGGCATCGAGCGTCACATCACGACGCTCTACACCCCACAACAGAACAGGGTTGCTGAGAGGAGGAATCACATGGTTATGGCAATGGCGAGGAGTCTGTTGATGACCAAGATGCTGCCAGGAAAATTTTGGGGTGAAGCTGCTAGGCATGCGGTGTATCTTCTCAACCTAGTGCCGATGAAGGCATTGAACAGTGTCACTCCTAATGAGGCCTAATTTGGCGAGAAGCCACACCTGGAACACTTGAGAGTGTTTGGGTGTGTTGACCATATGAAAGTTCCAGCTGCATTCACTAAGAAGTTAGATGGCAGAAGCAGGAGTATGGTCTATTTGGGTGTAGTAGAAGGCAGTAAAGCCCATCGCATGTTTGATCCCAGTACCTGCAAGCTGCATGTGAGCTGAGATGTCATTTTCAATGAAGCAAGAAGTTGGCAATGGCAAGAGAAGACTTCCTGTGATCCAAAAGAATGGGTAACATTTTCTGTTGTCCAAGATGTTGGTGCTCGTGAGTTGTTTATCCCGGTGTTGGTAGGTGCGACAAGCACGCCGGCGAGCATGGTGGGCTACACAGCAAGCCCGTTGGCAGGCACAACAAGTGTTCCACGAGGGGCAGCAAGCTCCATGGTGACCATGCCGCGGGGAGCAGCATAATGGGTGGCAAGCAGCATGGTTGCTGCGACATGCATGCCATGCCAGCAAGCACGATGAGCGTGCCGCAGGCAACAACAGAGGCAGCATCACCACCACCAACGGCTGCATCAACCGAAGGCTCCAAAGATGGGCCAAGAGCTTATCATATTCTTAGTGATATTTATGTAAAGACTGAGCCAATTGAACTTGAAGAGCTATTCCTTGCTGCATGCGACTGATGAACCAACATCCTACCAAGAAGTGCCTGGAATGTCCAATTATACAAGAGCATAAAGAGTCTCGGATTTGAGAAGTGCCCACATGAGCCAGCAGTCTATAAGAGGAGTAATGCAGGGGAAGTACTTGTAGTTGGGGTCTACGTCGATGACCACACAATTAAAGCTACAAATGAAGAATGAGTTTGAGATGAGTGATCTAGGGCTCCTGTCTTACTATCTTAGCATAGAAGTAGAGCAGAAAGAGAGCAGTATCACCTTGAAGCAATCAAGCTATACAAAGAAGATACTGGATCTGGCCGGCATGAGTGACTGCAATTCAACTCAGTACCCAATGGAACCAAAGCTTAAGTTGTGCAAAGATGAAGGTGGAGATGCAGTGAATTCAACCCAATACTCGGCCTGATCTTGTGTACACAGTTGGAATTACTAGCAGATATATGGAGGAGCCGAAGCAATCCCATTTGCAAGTAGTGAAGCACATTATGAGATATGTAAAGGGCATTGTGAACTTTGCTTTGGAAGAGACCAAGGGTACATATGAGAGATTGTTTGGGGTATAGCAGCAGTGATCTCGTTGGTGACATCGATGATAGAAGAATACCAGTGGCTTGGTCTTCTCCCTCTGTGGGAATGTGATAACATGGGCATCTCAAAAGCAAAAGAGCGTTGCTCTTTCCTCCTATGAATCCAAGTTCATGGTGGCAACGACGACGGCATGTCAAGCCGTGTAGCTAAGGGGCTTGTTGAGTGATGTAACGAACTGCAAACCGAAACCTGTAACGCTTTATGTTGACAACAAATCAGCCTCCATGTTAATGAAGAATTCGGTGTTTCATGGAAGAAGTAAGCACATAGACGCAATTGTTCACTTCATATGAGAATGTGTTGAGAATTAATGAGATGATCATTGTCGAGCACATAAGCACTGAGGAACAGTCCACAGATATTCTGACCAAAGCCATCGGAAGAATCAAGTTTGTTGAGATGCGGGAGCTACTGGGTGTCAAAGGCATTCAGCATGGAAGTCAGGATAAGGAGGGCATTGTTGGAAATAATCCAGACTTAGATGCATTGATAGAACGAGTCTTCTTGGCGTGGAGTCAGTCGAGTTTGGTTAAAGCAGATCATGGGATGCCATGACTCCGTAGATTTAGCTTAGTTTGTTCAGGTAACATTAGTACTTGACTTCTCCCTTGTATTGAGCAAATAAGATGTGCAAATAGTCAAAGAAAACTTGCCCCATCTCTCTGTGTTCATCCAACCTCTTGTGTGCATTAACTTCAGTGCTGCAAGGGTGTGTAATCGCTATGTTATTTTCATCAAACGCAGAGTCTATTCTTATACAAAGAGTACTTTAGGTCTCTATTTAAATATGTATCTCTAGTTCATAGGATAGAACAAGATAAGAAGAGAAAAGAGAACCTCATTGTAAACATCTCCTTAGTAATATCAGAAAAACTAAAAAATGGTATACTGTTGCAACGGTATACCTCTGAAACTCATGAAACTTATGATTTTTTGCACTGAAACTCATGAAACTTAGCACTAAAAACTGATAAAACATGAAACTGATGAAACTAAACACTGAAACTCATGAAACCAGCACTAAAACTGATAAGTTTCATAAGTTTCATGGCTATACCGTTGCAACGGTATACCGTTCCCTAGTCACTCTCTAGTAATATATAGCTTTCGTGTGTTCATAGTTTTTCCCCAAGGGGGTTTTCATGCAAATTTTGTGCCTCTTGTTCCTACTTTTCGGTGCATTATTTGCAATAAGTGGTATGAGAGCTATGGGTTCAAAATTTTAACTGTTGCTCCCAGAAAGAGGCTAATTCCTAGGAGCGGTCATCTACGCAACACCATGAAGAAAATCATGGGTGGCCATCGTGCAACATCATCGTGGACATCATACGACGTCTGCACAACATTCACATCGAGAATTTATGATGATTCTACTGCAAGCCATCATCTACTACTATGTGTGCAAAAAAATGTAATAGGAGATTCATCAGCGTCAACGTGGCGATTTCAACTTGTCTTGGCTCCGATCCACAACTCGACTCCATATTGAGCGTTAACTCATGCTCTACCTCGACGACTGTTCTAGTGCTAGTTATGCTAACACTATCACCTGCATCACCTAGTGCCATGCCCTAGTGCCGTTATGCACCACCTCCGTCAACGATCTTTTTCCTTAGTTAATTGTTGTATTGCTTTTGTTAGAAGTGTATTTCATTGCAATTTAGGTTGTTGTACCTATTATTGGTAGCATCCATGCAAGATTAATCATTGACAATTTTTTCGATGCTCCATCATTTTCCATGGGTTACTGCATCAAGATCCACACATATACATCTAAGGTGGAGTTGTAGGCTTTAAACACAACACAATTAGTTAATCTGGGCTACACTTGATGTAGGAGACTTTGAAAAAAAATCAACGTCAATTATGGGAACAATTGAATTTGGTGTTTTATTCACTGTTTGTATATGTTGCAATTTTGTATCGCTTGCGTGATTATTATGGAGGCTTTAGCAACATTTAATTTCAGAAGTTTTGTGACATTATAGAATACGGCATTACGGTACGAGATTATACCGTGTTTTTGGGCTTTTCAGGGTTTTTGGGCTTCTCCAGGAGAGTTTGGGCCTTGGGGGATTGAGTTTTGGGCTTTCTGAGGGAGTTTGGGCCTTTGGTAGGTTTTTTTTGGCCCATGTGGGGGTGGAAAGGCAGCCATACCCTAGGGTTTTCCCACCCCTCCCCTTGGGTGGCCGCCACCCCCCTCCTTTCCCCCCTTGGCCGCACGCCTCTTCCTCCCTCCCTTGCGCCACCCCCTCCCTCTCCTTCACCCCTTAGCCGGCCCTAGCAGGGATTCATGCCCTCCTTGCTCCTTGCTGCCACACCTTCCCCCATCGTTGATCTCTCCGTTGGGAAGCTCCGCAACCGAGAGGAACCAGCGGATTCGGCGTTTGGAGGGAGATCGAAGGCGGGAGGAGAAGGATTTCGTCGTTCGAGTGGTTCTTCAACGGAGGTAAGTGCTTGTAGTCTATTTTGTAGGGTTGTGATGCGGGTTAGATGGGAGAATCCATGCCTAGAACTCATGTTTGGGTGCTGTGATTAGAGGGATCGAATTGGATTCTAGATTTGTCTCGCAAGTAGCTCTTGGCCATGTTTGACAGTCGGTGTTGGGACACATTTTTGGAAATTCTAGAGGAGTTTCCTTATTGGTTAGCTGTTATGAAAGTTGTAGGTAATTCAATTATATTTCAGTGTACACCAAGAATGTTAAATTCCGTTCATCCGTTTAATAGTTATGGCTATTTTACCAAGCGCTGTCAAATCTGTGACGCGATTGGGATAGATCTTCAACTGTAGATTAGACAATTTTGGAGGCCGATTCAGTCTTCGCGAATACTTAGGAAAAGTTGGGAAATTTCCTAATCTTCAAGAAAATGTATTCGTTTACTTGATTTGGAGTTGTAGAGCTCAAGTTATGGTCGTTGGAGCGCTGCTGTCCTGGTTGGACATAGAGCTGTTTTTCTGGTTTTGGGAGTGGGTTGCGAAGTCGATGTAGATGATAGTTCTTGTATTGCTTTGTGGGCATATTTTGAGTGTATTATACCTATGTGCAGGTGGTGTGACCCGGGAGTGCCCTCATCATCTCACCACTCCATCTCGCGTGGTTGAAGGCAAGTGTGTTGTGGTGGTTGTGGTTTGGTTGGCTATAATGCTTTGCTATGTTTGATACTTGTTTGTGTTATGATGATTATATTTGTTAAATGGCCACGCAATGGTTAATCTGAGTATTTATGCAAACTCATGTGAAGGGCTAAGTTGCTATATTTGATACTTGCTTTGTGTTATGATGATTATAGATGTTAAATGGCTATGCAATGTTGAATTGAGTGCATATGCAAGTTTTATTCATGTTTATGGCATATGTGCATTCATGGCATGAGGACAGGCCAGGACGGTGAGGAAGTCATAACTAATCCGGTAAGGTCGGTGAGAAAGTTATGATTAATCTGGAGCACCTCTGAGAAAGACCTACCTCGTAGTCCCATCCACGGATGTGTATGGGAGTGAGTTAGTAAGAGTAGGCACCCTCCATCTACGGGATGGAAGGGGAAAGAGGGTGCACACCGACGGGTGTGCACTCAGCAATACCGGTATGTGCTAAGCAAAGAGACATGTGCATTGCATTGCATTGCATGAATGAAGTTGTTATATAAGATGCTTATGATGTTCTATGAGATGCATATGAAAATGTTTATGACGATGTTATATGAGAGCATAAATGAAGAAGTGTATGAGTTGATTCTCATGATGTGTGAATGGCATAAAGTATGTATGTGAACTGTTATTGTTTATGTACCATTGCAATACACGTTGCTGAGTGATCAACTCACGCTTGTTGTTTATGTTTTTTTAGGTATCTTGGATCCAACATGTGGGAAAGGGAGCTAGTCACGCGTCATCACTTACCATCACCCATTTAATCAATGTCAAACTTTCCTTTAGTTGTGATGGTTAACTCATTGAACTAAATTGTGGTTTTTATGCCTTGTTGGTCGTCATGAGTAAAGGATTAGTCCATATTATCATGTGACGGATAGATTTATATCCTTAGTTGAATTGTTGCTGAAATCCCTGATTATCATGTTATTGTTGTCGTTTATTATGCTATCTTGATATGTTCATATTGTTGATGCTTGAAACCATGGAAAAACAAAGGATATGCTACCGAAATTTCGGTTAAGCATTTAGCGTAGTTGCTGTAATTTAATGTAAAATATGTGGTTCGGGTGTTGCTAGTATTGGTTGTGGTGACATTCACGGCATACTAGGTGCCGGGGTGTTACAAGTTTGATGACATTTCGATGGTAGTTACCATTATACTCTCTCGAGTTTTGCTGTTTGAAAGTGAAGATTTTGTTCCAAATTTTAGTTCGAGATGAAGGATTTAAGTGCAAGGAGTTTGTTTTTGCATAGATACTACAACATTTGTCCAGTTTTCATAGCTTGATACGAGGGATCTATTGCAGTTTATACTGCATTGACGGCACAAGAGTTCCTTTCATCTGAACAGTTTTATAGGAATAGTTTCAACCATATCATATAATTTAATTACCTTTGAAATCGGCAGTTTGACATACATGATGGCCACATGTGCAAGTTGCTCTCTAGCGAGCATTGTTTGCTTAGTCTTGTGTTTCTGGTTGAGCATGTCAGATTCCATGATTTGAGTTCTTCTCTTTCTATCCAACAACATAGGTGATGTCTCGACTTATATTGTTCGATGATTGAGCATTTTTTTTCAACAGATTATTTGCACATACTCGGATTTTAATGGGGTTATGAACTACTAAAAATCTAAATTTGTTCATTTGTTTTGTTGATATTTGTGTGTTTCATATTGCTGGTGGTTTTCTCAATTTTGCCTCGCAAGAAGCATTTCGATAAGACTATTGTGGCATCTCAGAATGTGACTTTAGGGAATACGGCACTACGGTATGGTGTTTTATCGCGTTTTGGGCCGTAGGTGGGGGGGTTTTCTTGGCCCATATGGGGAAATTTCTGCAATAAAACCCTAGGGCTTCCCCCTTGTGTTCCCATTGCCTCCCCCCATGCGCCCCCTTGCCTCCCCTAGCCACACCTCTCCCTCTCCCTTTGCAAGCCTCCCACGTCTCCCCACCTCAATCTCCACCTCTCGTAACCCCCATAGTGTTGTTCGGGAGTGCTCCATCCGCCGGGATTCGGCGTTTCCGGCGGTTCCGGCGAGGGGACGGAGGATCGGGTCGCGAGGAGATTCGAATGTGTTGAGAATTAATGAGATGATCATTGTCGAGCACATAAGCACTGAGGAACAGTGCACAGATATTCTGACCAAAGCCATCGGAAGAATCAAGTTTGTTGAGATGCGGGAGCTACTGGGTGTCAAAGGCATTCAGCATGGAAGTCAGGATAAGGAGGGCAGTGTTGGAAATAATCCAGACTTAGATGCATTAATTGTTAGAACGAGTCTTCTGGCGTGGAGTCAGTCGAGTTTGGTTAAAGCAGATCATGGGATGCCATGACTCCGTAGATTTAGCTAAGTTTGTTCAGGTAACATTAGTACTCGACTTCTCCCTTGTATTTGTTAGGAAACCGGATTCGTATCCGATATGGACTCTTCCTTATCTCTAAGCAGAACCGCTATATATAGGAGGCAGGGGGTCACCCCATTGTACACAAGCATACAGAATAATAAAGCTGATCCGTTCCTCCTCATATTGTGTCTCTCGCCCTCTCTCTCTGTTCTCCACTTGAGATCTATTAGGCAACCCCGGACTATTCGATAGCGAGGTTGTCTAACACGTTATCAGCACGAAGCTCTACCGGAGAAAGATTGAAAGGTGAGAAAAAAAAACAAGAAGCGAAGGATCGTCGACGACAACGAACGTCTACTACCGGCGATTGATCGCCCGATCCGATCTGCAATCAACTCGCCATCAAGCCGGCATCCACTCGGATTGCCGAAAGAAAAGTCCTACGCGACTCTATCCTACGCGATAGTCTACCGAAGAATAGATTGGAAAGGTGAGAACGAGGATTGTTCTAATCGCTCATTGAATCTTTGCCTGCATCCAATTTACGCATAGGTACTGTGTTTGTCTGTGGCATGAAGCTACTGTAAAGAAAAACAGTACACGACATCCTCTCAGATTCATGGCACGAAGCCATCAATCTACAGATCTAACACGTTATGAATACGTACATCCATCTAATCTGCGAAATTAGATACCGTGTTCGCTGTGGCATGAAGCTACTGTACGAGGTGTTTTACACAGAAAAATTTAGGTGCGTAGCACGAAGCTACGGTACCCGTAGGCTCGAAGCTGCCCCAGCGGCACTCGATGTGCCGGCCGCAGCCGTCTGTCCACCGGCCACCTCCACGCGTGCACGAAGCCGCTGAACCCGCCGTGTGCCTCCTCGACTCCCGCCGCTTTGCCGCACCGGCCTGAAGCCGAGAACGAAGCCGCGGGCCCCGCACGACTCGGCACAACCCGCCGGCCACCGGCTAGGCCTCCTCGCACACGAAGTGCAGTGCGCCATCGCCCGGACTGCCGCTTGAAGCCAACTGTTGGAGCCCCGCAAGTGCCCGGCCGCCGGCCCCTGGTGCCGCGCCGCAAGTACAGCACCCCTTGGCTTGACGCGCCTCACAAACCACCGCCGTACGCCTTGGCTTGAAGCCGCCGGCTGCGCGTCACTGGCCCACCGCCTGAGCCCGTTGCAGCCGAAGCATCCCAACCGGCCCCGTAGCCCTGCCGCACGACGCGCGCCCGGTCTCGCCGGTCCCGATCGGCATGAAGCCAATGGACATGAAGTCCAGAAGAGGCAAGAAACTTGATAACCATGAAGTCTTATCTCGATCTGGGAGATGAAACCGGCCGGACACACCGACTCCCGCGCATGAAGCGCTCCCAACCAGCGCACCATGCGTCACCGACGCCGCCGTGCGTCACCAAGCCTAACTGAAAGCTAGCCGCCCGACCACTGGCCGCCCGTCGCCGTCGCCCACGCTCGACTCCGTCGCGCCCACAGCTTGCTGCCACGCCAAGATCGATGGGACGCCGCCAGAAGGGATGCCGTGTTGCCGTGCCGCCGCAGGCCTCGAAGCGCCCGCCCGGCTGCCGGCGCTGCCATTGATGCCGTGAGTCGCTGGCGCTGCCGCACGTTGCCACTTGCTGCTGCGGGCCGCGCCGGGCCAAGGCTGCTGCCATGAACCGCGCTACTGCGCGCCTGCAGCGTCGGACCACCCGCCTCGCCGCGCCTGCTCATGGGCGCCACGGCTGCTAGCTTCTCTTGCTGGAACCCGCAGCACCCGCCGCCGGCAATGAAGACCATTTTGCGCCCAGTACTTTTTCCCATCAAATGGACACGAAGTCCAGCAGGGAACCGGACTCCAATCTGGTTAAAGAAAAACATGGGCACGGGGGGCAAGGGACAAGGGGAATTTACCCCTTTGCCCCCCCATTTTATTCCTTTTCATTATTTACTTTATCTTTTCTGGAAACTGAATAAGAAATTTCAGAAAATCCTGAAAATTAACCAGAAAATATGAAATATAGCTATAAAATTCCAGAAAATTTTATGGCTCTATTTGAATTTGTACTTAGCCTCATTTTCTGCATTAATGAATATTTGCATGTATTTTTGCAATAATTGCCCTGTTTAGAATATCAGAAATTCCTGAGAATTTATTTTCGTATTTATGAATTTATGAATTAGTCATGTTGATATTTGCTAAAATTAAATTTTTCTATTGTACAGTAATTCTGAAAATTGCTTGGAAATTAGCAGAAATTATGAAAAGTGCTAGGAAAATTCCAGAATATTTCATACGGCATTTTATGAGAAACTGAGTGGTTGGGATTTGATTTAGGTAATGAATAAACAGACATGAGACAATTGGTGTCTAGGAAAACACACATGAGGCTTGGTTCTTTAATTGGCACCCGGAAACGGGAAGTGCTCCCTCCCTCATGTGAGCCCTAGGGGCAGGTTGACCTGGCCAAGAGTCGAATTGACGGAGATATTCGTTACCTGTTTTCGCTCCCAACCAACGAGAGTTACATAAGTTGTAATTAGCATTACACCGCATTTAATTTATGTGGGATTTTTTTTTCCGTATTTATGAATATTTATGAATCTGTGTATATATGAATTTTGCAGTTATGAATACTGTATTTATGAATCCTGCATTTATGAATCTCGCACTTATGAATTTTGCATTTATGAATTCCGTACTTATGAATCTTGTACTTATGAATTTTGCATTCATCTTTGAATATATGAATCTTGATATTATTGCTTTCTTTTAGTTTGCTGGAAACTCATGAGAATTCAATTATGCATTTTATTGAATCTAGCAGCCATTTCCTATTAGATTACACGTAGTAATCTAATGGAAGAACCTTATGAATGTGCAAAGGTGTGGCATTATCTAACGTGAGTTTTTGAAGAACTGACATGAATTGTCAGAATTATCTCACATAGACATCAGATTGCATAATGAATAGTAAGCTCTCGAAGAGCATACTTTTTCCCATGAATAGAATTACAATTTATTCTTTATTCCAGTATTCTTTCTTTACAAGCAATTTTTTTTGAATTACTTAGCCACTTTATGATTAGAATTATTTTTCTTTTCATCTAGAAATCGTGTAGCGCCCAATGGAGGAAATATGCATTGTTGATAGTGGCACAACAAATACCATCTTAAGAGAGTCGAAATACTTCCGCACGATCACGAAGAACGCTTGGAAGGATTACGACTATCGCAGAAGCGATACGCATATAATAGGCTCGGGAAGAGCCACAATTATATTGCCAATGGGTACAACTTTGGTAATTGAAGAAGCCCTCTTGTACCACTGAATCAACCCGCACTCTCTTAAGTTTCAAAGATATCCGCGCCAATGGGTTTCACGTAGAAACCAATGAAGAAAATGGCAAAGAACACTTGTGCATTGTGAAGCACGCGGAATATGGAAAGATGGTACTAGAAAAATGTCCCTCATATGAATCTGGGTTGTACTACATTTAAAATCAATGCACACGCAGTGTATACTTCTTTGAAGACTGTCTTTAGAAGCTCTGAATTATTTGCTTTATGTCATTGTAGATTAGGTCATCCTGGTCTTAGATTGATGAGAAATATAGTTAACAACTCACAAGGTCATGGCATTAATGTTAAGAATTTCCCGAATCACGAAGATTTTGTGTGCCATGCATGTGCCACCGGGAAATTAATAACTAGACCCTGTTATGAAAGTGCAACATGAAATCCCTGCATTCTGGAACGCATTCAAGGGGATATTTGCGGTCCGATTCAGCCCTTGTCGTGGCCGTTTCGATACTTTATGGTGCTCATTGATGCTTCCTCGAAATGGTCGCATACATGTTTCTTTGTCAACAAGGAATCATGCATTCGCAAAGTTGATCTCGCAGATCATCGAATTAAGAATGCTTTTCACGATCATCGCGTGAAGTCCATTCGATTGGACAATGCCGCGAATTTACTTCCAAGGCATTTGATGATTATTGTACAAAGAACGGGAATAATCATTGAGCACTTTCATCGCACGTCCATACGCAAAATGGGCTAGCTGAAGCACTAATAAAAAGGATTAAGTTCATTGCCAGACCGCTCTTGCAGAGTTGTAACTTGCCCAACACTTGTTGGGGACACGCAGTCCTGCACGCAGCAGCACTCATCAATTATAGACCATCGGCCTACAACATCCATTCACCTATGCAACTAGTGCAAGGGGTCATCCCGAAGATTTCCCATCTTAGAAAATTTGGTTGTATGGTATATGTACCTATACCACCCCCACAGCGGACTGCAATGGGCCCTCTCCGCAAGTCTGGGATATACGTTGGTTATGAGAGTGCATCCATAATCAGGTATTTGGAACCCATGACTGGAGACTTACACACAGCCCGATTCGCTGATTGCATCTTTGACGAGGACCATTTCCCGTCATTAGGGGGAGAGAATCAACCATTGGATGAAAAATGCCGGGAAATAGTATGGCATTCCACTGGGATCCCCGCGCATGACCCTCGCACTAATGAAGCAAATCAAGAAGTCCAGAAGATAATTGATTTGCAGAATTTAGCAAATGAACTGCCTGATCATTTTTGTGATCTGAAGAGCGTGGTTAAGTCGCATGTACCAGCAAGAAATGCACCAGAGAGGGTGGAAATACCAAAGAAAGCAGAAGGTATCCCTCATCCTGTTCAGAGGCCTCAAAGAAAAAGAACAAGAGATCTGGCTTCTCAAACCCAAAGTACCCGGAGACGTCTGGGGAAATCAAGCGAGAGGACTTACCACGACCAATCACAAAAGTGCCCCAAAGCAAGAAGGGGAGCAGTTGAGACTGGCCTTTGGAAAGAAGCCTGTGGAAAAGGCAATTCCAGATCTGAACCTTCCATTGGAAGAAGCCGCCGGAAATAATGTGTGCGCACACATTGGCGGAGAAAAACTAAAGGAACTTGCTCCTGGAATGGGAAATAGCAATGAAGAGCAAGTAGAAGTGCACGAAGCACCCCATGATGAAATGGCCATAAACTTTGTAATAACGGGAGAATCGATGAATAGAGCAACAGCCAATGTCGATGCATACTTTGCAAAGAAGATTGCCACGATCATTAATCATGATCACGAGCACGCATCTCTCGCAGAGTGCAAGAAAAGGCTCGATTGGGAAGATTGGAAGAAGGCAATCACTGCAGAGTTAGTTTCTCTAAACAAAAGAGAGGTGTTTGGGCCTGTGTGCCGCACGCCTCCCCATATAAACCCCGTGGGGCACAAATGGGTTTTTGTTCGGAAGAGGAATGAAAAAAATGAAGTTATAAGGTACAAGGCAAGGCTTGTCGCTCAAGGTTTCACTCAACGTCCTGGGGTTGATTATGAAGAAACCTATTCTCCGGTCATGGGTGGAATTACCTTTAGATACTTGATCTCAATGGCAGTCAACTTGAAGTTGAAAATGAAGCTAATGGATGTTGTCACAGCATATTTGTATGGAAACTTGGATTCGGAGATTTATATGAAAGTACCGGAAGGTATCCCTATCCCGAACCAAGACAGAGCAAGCGAGAAACCTATACAAAGGTGAAATTGGAGAAATCACTGTATGGGCTAAAACAATGGAAGAATGTGGTACAATCGTTTGAGTGACTTTCTCTGCAAGAAAGGCTACCTAACAAATGAAGATTGTCCATGTGTATTTATACAACGATCCACGAATGGATTTTGTATAATCTCCGTCTATGTAGATGACTTGAACATCATTGGGACGGATGAGGAAATTGAAGAAGCATGCACATACTTGAAATCTGAGTTTGAAATGAAAGACTTGGGTAAAACCAAGTTCTGTTTAGGCTTGCAGCTTGAACATGTCCAAGGCGGAATCTTGGTACACCAAGCATCCTACACACAGAAAGTGTTGGAGAGATTTGGCTTTGAAAAGGCATACCCCGCAAAGACCCCAATGGTCGGAAGGTCACTCCAAGCAGACCTAGACCCGCATGTGCCTAAAGAAGAGGGGGAGGAAGTCCTGGGAGCGGAATTCCCATACTTGAGTGCAATTGGAGCGCTCATGTACCTTGCGAATAGCACTAGGCCGGACATTGCGTTCGCCGTGAATTTGCTAGCGCGGTACAGTGCAGAACCCACCAAAAGGCATTGGAAAGGGGTGAAGGACATCTTCCGTTACCTTCAAGGAAGCAAAGACCTCGGCTTGTTTTACAGAAGAAACAATGAATTGAATTTAGTTGGCTACGCCGATCTTTGGTACCTATCGGACCAAGATATCTTGGCAAGTCACAACCGGGTATGTTTTCCTTTGCGGAGGAACGGCAATTTCTTGGAAGTCGTCTAAGCAGACTCTTGTCTCGACGTCGACTAACCACTCAGAAATCATTGCATTGTATGAAGCCTCTCGGGAATGTGCATGGCTTCAAAGAATGGTTCACCACATCCAGAAGTCATGTGGTCTGAACATGGAACAAACCCCCACTATTATCTATGAAGATAATGCAGCTTGTGTTGCACAAGTACAAATGGGATATGTGAAGAGTAACCTTACAAAGCATATCAACCCCAAGTTCTTTTATGCTCATGAAATGCATAAGATGAACGAGATAAAGATATCTTGCATACTAAGTCGTGGTGAAAATCTCGCAGATTTATTCACTAAGTCACTCCGCATCTTCCTTTGAAAGATGTATTAGAGGAATCGGGATGATGAGGCTTAGAGAAGTGCAGATTTCAGGGGGAGATTTTTCACATACTCCTACATAAATCTCAACCATGAAGTTTGAGTACCCAACGTAAATCTTGAAGATTAACATTGAAGTTTGGGTGGATTGTACTCTTTTCCTTAAGTAAGTTTTTCATTGAAGTTTTCTTACATAAGGTTTTTGATGAGGCAATCCGTGCAACACAGCAAGCGTGTGCTATGTACTCTTTCTCCAATTATTTTTCCCACTGGGTTTTTATGGAGTTTTAATGAGGCATATGCATCTCGCAGTGAAGAGTCCAAGGGGGAGTGTTAGGAAACCGGATTCGTATCCGATATGGACTCTTCCTTATCTCTAAGCAGAACCGCTATATATAGGAGGCAGGGGGTCACCCCATTGTACACAAGCATACAGAATAATAAAGCTGATCCGTTCCTCCTCATATTGTGTCTCTCGCCCTCTCTCTCTGTTCTCCACTTGAGATCTATTAGGCAACCCCGGACTATTCGATAGCGAGGTTGTCTAACAGTATTGAGCAAATAAGATGTGCAAACAATCAAAGAAAACTTGCCCCATCTCTCTGTGTTCATCCAACTTCTTATGTGCATTAACTTCAGTGCTGCAAGGGTGTTTAATCGCTATGTTATTTTCATCAAACGCAGAGTCTATTCTTATACGAAGAGTACTTTAGGTCTCTATTTAAATATGTATCTCTAGTTCATAGGATAGATCAAGATAAGAAGAGAAAAGAGAGTCTCATTGTAAACATCTCCTTAGTAATATATAGCTTTCGTGTGTTGATAGTTTTTCCCCAAGGGGGTTTTCATGCAAATTTTGTGCCTCGTGTTCCTACTTTTTTGTGCATTATTTGCAATAAGTGGTATGAGAGCTCTGGGTTCAAAATTTTAACTGCTGCTCCTAGAAAGAGGCTAATTCCTAGGAGCAGTCATCTACGCAACATCATGAAGAAAATCATGGGTGGCCATCGTGCAACATCATCGTGGCCATCACACGACGTCTGCACAACATTCACATCAAGGATTTATGATGATTCTACTGCAAGCCATCATCTACTACTATGTGTGCAAAAAAAATGTACTAGGAGATTCATCAACCTCAACTTGGCGATTTCAACTTGTCTTGGCTCCGATCCACAACTCGACTCCATATTGAGCGTTAACTCATGCTCTACCTCGACGACTGTTCTAGTGCTAGTTCTGCTAACACTATCACCTGCATCACCTAGTGCCATGCCCTAGTGCCGTTCTGCACCACCTCCGTCAACGATCTTTTGCCTTAGTTAATTGTTGTATTGCTTTTGTTAGAAGTGTATTTCATTGCAATTTAGGATGTTGTACCTATTATTGGTAGCATCCATGCAAGATTAATCATTGACAATTTTTTCGATGATCCATCATTTTCCATGGGTTACTGCATCAAGATCCACACATATACATCTAAGGTGGAGTTGTAGGCTTTAAACACAACACAATTAGTTAATTTGGGCTACACTTGATGGAGGAGACTTTGAAAAAAAAAATCAATGTCAATTATGGGAACAACTGAATTTGGTGTTTTATTCACTGTTTGTATATGTTGCAATTTTGTATCGCTTGCGTGACTATTATGGAGGCTTTAACAACATTTAATTTCAGAAGTTTGATGACATTTCGATGGTAGTTATCATTATACTCTCTTGAGTTTTGCTGTTTGAAAGTGAAGATTTTGTTCCAATTTTTAGTTCGAGATGAAGGATTTAAGTGCAAGGAGTTTGTTTTTTAGTAGATACTACAACATTTGTCCAATTTTCATAGCTTGATATGAGGGATCTACTGCAGTTTATACTGCATTGACGGCACAAGAGTTCCTTTCATCTGAACAATTTTATAGGAATAGTTTCAACCATATCATATAATTTAATTACCTTTGAAATCGGCAGTTTGACATACATGATGGCCACATGTGCAAGTTGCTCTCCAGTGAGCATTGTTTGCTTAGTCTTGTGTTTCTGGTTGAGCATGTCAGATTCCATGATTTGAGTTCTTCTCTTTCTATCCAACAACATAGGTGATATCTCAACTTATATTGTTCGATGATTGAGCATTTTTTTCAAGAGATTATTTGCACATACTCAGATTTTAATGGGGTTATGAACTACTAAAAATCTAAATTCGTTCGTTTGTTTCGTTGATATTTGTGTGCTTCGTATTGCTGGTGGTTTGCTCAATTTTGCCTCGCAAGAAGCATTTCGATAAGACTATTCCAATCTTTCTTGTTGAAGATTAGTTCAATAGACTTTCGAGGCACAAAATCTGTTCATGAATATTTATTTTGAGTAGGTTTTCATGTTTCAACTATATGGGTGAATTTGTTTCAAGGTGTGATCCAGATTCGTTTCGGTTTTATTTTCTACTCCAACTCAGAGTTCTACTTCTACACGAAGAGTCATTTATATCTCTCGTTAAATATATACCTATAGTCTATAGGATAGAGCAAGGCAAGAATAAGATAAAAGAGGGTCTCATAGTAAATGTATCCTCATATAGTGATATAGCCTTTGTGAGTCTTTATTTTTCCTAAAAGGTTTTTTTTTACATAAAATTCGTGTCTCTTATTCCTACTTTTCTGTGCATTATTTGCAAAAAAAAAAAGAAATTGTTTTGCATTATTGAATTGCAACATTGTTGTCTAAATCTTGTTCTCCTTTTGTTTTGAAATTTGACCAAGAGCTATGAAATCTGCTTAAGGAGACAAAGATGTTAGTGATATACCCTAGAGGCAATCAAGGAGATGATTGTATCACATCTGTATTTATAAATTATTGAATAAATGTTATTATGTTCCTTCAATGAATTATCATTTATAAAAGATAGGAAGTATGTGATTTGTTGGTGAAGGTCTTTAATTGTTGTATGATATCATTCTAAAAGATCCTTGGTCGAATATCACTAGTTGAGACACTAGTGACTTATAGGCCAACATATGTGATGACTACGTTTCATCAATCATAGATATGTGGTTACCGAATCAATAGTGTAGACTCATGTTAGAGAACATGAGGTCGGATTGACCCACCTTGAGGCACTATTGAGATTATTACGTTTCTATGTGTCATCAGTTGGTCTCAAGCAATGATAATGTATAAATCTTAGACATGAGATCAACATGGTTTCCTACATATGTATTAGTACACTTAGGGGTTATAAAACACTGCTATGTAACCAGGTAGTTATAAAGGTAGCTTTCGGATATGCTATAAAACATGGAGAGGAATGTGACTGGTCAGATATGATATTTGCTCCTTCTAACATAACAAAAGAGATATCTTTTGGCATCTCGATGCATTTGGATAAAGAAAGTTAATATCCATGCCACGAGTGGTCGAAGAGTCAACCACATGAAGTTATCCATCACTAGTCAGGAAAGGATCGAACAATCAATGGATGATGAATATCTCACCTGGAGTTTGATTGGATATCGTTAGGCAAAAGGAGAATACAGAAACAAGTCATTTAGTCTGACTAGATATGAACTGTTCATATCGCGACATAGACTAGTCGTGAGTTGGTCGGACATAATCACATGCTAATTGTATGAAGTTATTGACTGGTCATAACTAGATGCGAACTTTTTTTAAGTAGTTGCAAACTGGTTGTAAGTGAATAGGACCCAATCGCATATCATATTGCACAAGATTTGTCCAAATTGATCTTTATGTACACTCAAGGTTTGTTATATCCTATGAACTGGTCGTAAGCAGTTACAGACTGGTTGCGAGTGAATAGGACTTGATAGCATATCATATTACATAGGATTTATCCAATTTGATCTTTATGTACACTAGAGGTTTGTTATGTCCCGGTAGGGACTGTTATCAATTAGTGATACAAAAAGGGTTTTCGGGTTATGACCGAGTATACAAGAACGTATAGAATCACACACTTAACGGGTTGAAACATATTAGTTAAGATAGAATCTGTTGCTAATGGACCTGTAGGCTTTGCACTTTGATGGATCCCTAATGTAGGGTTCCACTGAGGGGCTATGTTAGATGTCTGGGGTTGAGGGATGTATGCCACACACCCATTGAAACCCCTAGCCACCACTTCTTGAAGACCTTGCCGTGAGTATTGGTGCTAGCACACCAGAGTACGTTGTTCTCCTAGACATGTGGACTCCAGTATAGATCGATGCTATTGCGTTACGGTGCTAATTGGGATGATCGCGAGGAGCTGACTGGGATGATAGCGAGGGGGGAGATGATCGGTTTCCAAGGACATGGGACGATCGACTACTTTGACTACACGATGCGTACTATGTTGAACCGGGCTGCTTCAACTCCACTTCCGCTGGACTACGTGCCTAATGGTAACAATCCATATCCTTTTACTTGTATGACTTCCTAGTTTACATGTAGAATTTTTTAATTTACGCTAGTGAAGCCTATTCAATATCCTAACAAGGTATACGGCCCACCTTTTTAAATTTTCTTTGGCGACACTTCATGTGAACAATAGTCAGTCATCTTCTTTACTACAATACATATCTTTATTGAAATATAGAGTTTTACTTCTTATACAACTCTGATGCTTGTAATAAAATATATAAAATTATCTCTTTTATACATTATAACAACTTGTATATATTTGATTGATATGTACCGCTATAATTTGAATCCACTAAAGTGGACGGTCTAGATCTCGTCTTTTCCTCTATTAACATGGTGATTGCGGACATCAAGTTTCTTTTTCGATCGTTTAAGTTATATACAGCTTTCTTCTGACAGGAATGGTTGAGCAATCTGTATTGGAGTATCAAGGTTTTCAAGCTGGGGAGGCAACTAGAGATGACAAGGCGGAAGTACTCCTTTTTTTTTTTACATTTGTAAGGATCTTAGTTCCTAGTCCTATTTATGGCCTGATTGCACCAGATATTGCAACTCAATTAGGATCGTTTGCATGTATTGAAGACTATCCCCGTTTGGTACAGCTCCCAGATTCTCAACTTATAGCGTTTGCTATGATCATCTGAGAATTTACTTATCTGAGAATCTAGAGCTGTCTTAGAAAAGCGTTTGCCTACAAGGTTGACTCCAAGAACAATAAAGTTGAGGATTGAAGGCAAATATACTTTGTTAACCCTAATGGTAACACTTCAATCGTATTTGTGTATTACTCCTTTGTATTTGTACAAATTTATGGAGTTCTGTTTTTTGCAAGACCATTCGTACTGTCTCAAGCCGCAATTTTTCCCTAATGTTGATGCACAACAGTTTCAATTCTGCTACCTCCAGAACTTCGATTCAAGCAAATCAGATAGTTTGCAACCATCTTTGTTGACAGGATTTGGGATAATCATCACCATCGTAGCTCTATAAAAAAAAAATTGGAAAAATGAAGATAAGGATGCTAAATTAGCTTACTATTTGGCATTCTTTCTGCAAAAGGTAAACCAGCAAAGCATAAGCATGTGAAGATCAAAAGATACTTTTTTTTTTCAAAAAAAAAAGAGAGGAATACACATGTAACAGGCATCCAAATAGCTTTGATACTTTATATACACCACGTTAATTACTCCGAGATCAACAGGCAAAACACACTAGCGAAACCCCGAGCACAAAATGGGAGCTAGAAATCTCATGCATCTTTACATGCACTCAGTACACTGATATTGTTAGAAAGAAATTTATCTGGTTCTGCACTGGCAGAAACCATAAATACCTTGGTAACCGCGCAAACGAGCAATCTGAGCCGCTATAGTTAGGCCAGGCACTCCTCGACAGAAATTTTCAAGGTTGTGGTTCGTTCTGAGGTCTCCCCTTCCTTGCCCCTTGCCCAGGCTGAAGGATGAAAGCCACCTCTGTTGCTGCTAAAGCAGCTGCCTCTTGGATATGCATCCATATGAACATCGAACAAATTAATGATTACAGAAGGCTCAAAGGCAAACTTCTATACGGCAATTCAAAATGTTTCTTGAAACTATCCTGACTGAAAGATCCATTGCATAATGCAAAAGCTCCATTGATGAAAGCAATTCAAAATTTTCCCTCTTAAGACGAATCTTTACCTAAGCAGATTCCAAAATAGTTGAATGCAAATATAATGTCCACCGAATTCAAATCTCTCAGGAACATGCCAATGCAGCAATTATAAGGTGTTCCTAACAGATTCAAAAGAAGATGCTAATAATTACCGAGTTCTAATGACAATTTACGACGAGAAGATGCTAATAATTTATTTGAAAGAACTTATGTGCTGTAGTTTTTTTTTTTGGTCATATATCGATTTTTTACATGTTTCCGTATATCCCTTTTCATTGGAAAGTGAATCAAATCAGTGCTCCAACCAATAGCCACATATCAAGGAGAGTGCTGACACCTAATCCAAGAAACAGGAAGGCCGGATTACGAACAATAATTATCAGACAACCAAATATCACTGTAAATACCAAATAGACATACAAATAAACCCTAATGACACAAGCTAATCTTGTCTAATCACATATGTTGTTAGAAATTGGTCCATGGATGATAAATTTCCTTTAATTTCAAAGCACGCATGATTTAGTATCATATTACCTAGCTAAGTGGAGAAAAGATAACTTAAAAAATAGAGTCCTGGCCACCTCTCGAATAATATGACACTTGACATGATGATGGCATAGAGTGGACAGTAGCTAAACACACACACATGCGCACGTTTATTCGCGTATTTTCACGTGACTTGCGACGAGCGACCACGCCGCGTCGTAGTGTGTCTCCTGGCACTTTGAATTCACTTTTTGTTTTACTGAATCTTGCAATTATCTCTCTATTCATTCTGTTTAAATGTGATTTAAACAACTATTTTAATTCGGTGTAAGTGTTATAAACACCGCCAATTTCTAGTGAGTTAATTGATATTATGCAATTAGTTAATAGTAACTGCCACATTCAACTGACATAATGTGTTAGTTACTGATGCGCGTATATATAAACATCTGGAGACGTCCAGGCTAGACACGCTGAATTCCTCCTCCATTCTTCCCGCTCCTCTCTGAATAGCAGTACTGTTGTGTTGAGTGGTTGAACCTCGTCGGCCTTCCTCCTCGGTGTGCACCGCGAAGGAGGGTGAGTGGTATCTCTGAGTCATTGCCACAGAGTTCACCTGCAAGGGGCGACAATAAGGTTTTTGCGCAGCGCTTCAGCGCGACCACTTTGCTTCTTCCTCAACGCCGACTACTTCCATGACTGTGTCTACGTTGTACTGCTTCCTATTCTCCAGCAAGCCCAACTATAAGTCCTTAGTGTGACCAATCGACTCAGTTAATTTACAATACTTAAGCATATTCTGAAGTACAATGTGTTACCTGTTGTTTTATGCATCTCTAGTTTTCTGTTATATTTTCTTCAATATAAAATCTGGAATAAAAATATTGCTTATATTTCCAACAATCCAGAAACCTTATTGCAAATATTTTTGTTATTCAGCAATGGCTGGTGCTTCGGATGTTATGAAACCTGAGAGATTTTCTGGTGCAAACTTTCGTAGATGGTAGACAAGGGCCAAGTTTTGGCTCATGTCATTGGGGATGTGGTGGGTGATCCACCCACGGTATCCATTTACAGTAGACCAGAATATGCAATTTGATGGTGCAAAAAATACCGCACTATGCTGCCTTTTGACTATTTTGGCAGATCAGCTCTATGATGTGTATATGAACTACACATCTTCCACTGAGTTGTGGGATGCACTTGACCAAAAGTATGCAGAAGCTGAAGCTGGTCGCTAGTTGTACACGCGTGAGCAATTATTCAATGTTAGCACAGATGATGCTAAGTCGATATGTAGGATCGAAGTATACGAATATAGCAATCAGAGGGGGGGTGAATGATTGTGCGAAAGCTAAAACCAAATTCTTGATCTACTAAAAGTTCACCCCAAAACGGAACCAAAAAACTGCCTCGTATTCGACAAAAACAGATTGATAGAGGTTCGGTAAAACGCGAATTCCCGGAGATCCAACTATCGGATCGATCTGAAATTTGGACACAAGAAACTAGATTCCAATATGAATCAAACCCAAAAAGAATCAGCTCGATCGTACTTACGGAGCAAAATTTATGAATCTCACAAGCTTGCTGTGACAGAATATGACAAGAATTGATCTAACCAAAACTTAAAGATTAAACAAGATCTTCAAAAGATTAATCAACTAGACTTTGAGGAACTCTAAATTAATACCCTATAAAGGTTTTTGATGGATCAAATCAAGATGAAACTCAAAGAACAAAAACCAATCTAGAATTAGAACAAGCATGCAAACAAGAACCAAAACAGGAAACACTGTAGCAACGTGGTTACTGTAGTATGCAAGGATCGGGAAGAATTGATCTTTATTTCTTTTTGTCTAAAGTACTCCCATCAAAAGAGTACAAACCCTAAACAAGGCTCTCAATGCGCCCAGCTCTAATTGATGCCCTTCAACAGGAGACAACCCCTCCTATTTAAAGGAGCAAAACACAAGGAGTCCTGAATACAATTCCTACTCCTAATCCTAGAAGGAGTCCCACTCCTAATCCTAGAAGGAGTATGTATTCAACACAACTCCACTTGGCCCAACCTGGCCAAATACAGCTCTTTCACGCGTATGGCAACCCAGCCATACTCACGTGACTAACAACTCTTGCACGCGTATGGCCACCATGCCATACTTACGTGACTAACCATTCTTCATGTGCACCATTCTCTTAGCCCAAGCGTCCCGCATGACATCCTTGACCACCAAGTCCTCAGTTCCTCCCTGAACCTAGTCCCGAACCTCAGTTCCTCCATGAACCTAGTTCCGATCCCGTCAATGACCACGTTCGCCTTCGAGCAATACCTGCACATGAACAAACCACAAAACGATTCCGAGCACAAGTCCGCGACTTGTCTCAACATTAGTCCATGCAACTACTCACACGAGCATTGCATAAAGTCCACTTCAAAACAAGCATCATAAAATTCTCACGAATTTCATAATCTCAAATTCAAACCAAAATTCAATTCCAAAATTGCCCAAAACCCAGATCGAGCAAAAGACCATTCACGCCGGACCAAACATCGGTCCGACGCAAATCACGACGGACCAAAAACCTGGTCCGGCTTACACGTGAAACTCTCAGTTCAAATCAGAGAAAACATGTTCAGAAAACACGTTCACGACGGACCAAAAAATCGGTCCGGCATACATGCAAAAACAACGCTAAAAAATGCGTTCACGACGGACCGAAAATTTGTTCCGGCATGCGTTGTTCGGCGTAACATAAAAGCTTACTGTTTTTTGTAAAACTTGGTTCGGCACAAAAACATGTTCACGACGGACTAAACAAAAATCAGTCCGGCGTACATACGAAAACAAGCTTCAAAATGCCGTTCACGACGGACCAAAAATTTGGTCCAGCGTGCGTGTAGAAACAGCCGTAAAAAATGCAGTTCACCATGGTCCAACAATTTGGTCCAGCATAGATGTGAATTCATGCCTCAAAAACATGTTCATGACGGACCGAATATTTAGTCCGGCGTATATGCGAGAAACGGTCCGGCGCAGATGGGAAACTTACTGTTTTTATGAAATTCAGTCCGGTGCTAAAAGAGAAACACTGTTTCTTATCAATTTGTCAAACACATGTACAAACACATTTTGCAAATTCAATTCTTAAGCCAATTTTTCAACACATGATTTCACACGATAGTTGCACAAGTGCATGACCTTCAGCTGTTGATTGGCGAGATTGCGCATTTGGGTTGTGCATTGCCTCCTAAGTTTGTGGTAGCGGGTATTGTTGCCAAACTCCCATCATCTTGGCGGGATTTTGCCACTAGCTTAAAGCACAAGAGGGAAGAGATTTCTGTTAAGGATCTCATTGCAGCCCTTGATATGGAAGAAAAGGCAAAAAGAAAAAGATGCACTAAGCACAACTAATCAGAATAATGCCAATATCGTCGAGAAGAAATCATATGGCAAGAACTTCAAAGCTATAAGGCAAACAAGACAACTAGCTTTAAAAAGAAGAAAACTGAGAAGAATGACATAAAGAACATCACATGTTTTGTGTGTGGAAAGGACGGTCATATGGCAAAAGACTGTCGCTATCACAAAAATAGAACAAATGAATCGGGCAAGAAAAATGTCAACATGATCATAGGCAAGGCCCCGACTTCAAGAGGGTATGGTAATTCTCTTGTTGTTTTTTTAGCATGTCAATCCACTAATTGGTGGGTTGATACTGGTGCTAATGTTCGAGTATGTTCTGATGTTTCCTTGTTTTCTTCTTAATAGGTAGCCCGGGCTTCCTCCATCCTAATAGGGGATGGGTTGAATGCTTCTGTTCTTGGTGTTGGCACGGCGAATCTAAGGCTTACTTCAAGGAAGATTGTCCACTTGAAGAATGCGCAACATGCGCCAACAATAAAAAAGGACCTCGTTAGTGGTTCTCTCCTATGTAGGGATAGTTATAAGCTAGTATTAGAGTCAAATAAAGCTCTAATATCTAAGTTTGGGAACTTTGTTGGTAAAGTCTATGAGAGCAGAGGTTTGTTCCGCCTAAGTACTTTGGAGTGTTGTTATAATTTGAATATTGCAACTGATTTGAATAAATGTGAGGCCAATATTTGGCATTCTCGCTTCTGTCATATTAGTTTTGATAGCACTGCTCAAATGTTCAAATTAGAATTAATTCTAAAATGTGGTATCGTCAAAGCATCAAAGTGCCAATCTTGTGTGCAAGCAAAGCAGCGTAGAAAACTCTTTAAGGGATTAGAGGAAGAAAAGAACTTGGCACCATTAGATCTTGTCCATTCTGACCTATGTGAGATTAATGGATTGTTGACAAAAGAAGGCAAAAGATACTTTCTAACTCTTATAAATGATGCAATACATTATTATTATGTGTATTTGTTGAAAACAAAGGTTGAAGCTTTAAACTACTTCAAAATTTATAAGGTCGAGGTTGAGAACCAACTAGAAAAGAAAATTAAAAGACTAAGGTCTGATAGTGGAGGAGAGTATATCTCTCATGAATTCTCCTAATTCAGTTCTCAGCATGGTATAATCCATAAAGTTACACCACCATATTCTCTCCAATCAAATGGGGTAGCTGAGAGGAAAAACCGAGCACTAACAGACTTGGTGAATGCCATGTTGGAGAGTGCCGGTATGCCTAAAATGTGGTGGGGGAAGCTATATTGACAATTTGTCCTAAATAGAGTAATCATTAAAAAGCGTGAGATTACTCCATATGAGGGATGGAAGGGGAGAAAGCTCAATGTTAATTTTCTGCGAACTTGGAGGTGTTTGACAAAATTCAATATACCATTGCAGAAAAAGAGAAAGCTTGGCCTAAAATAATCGATTGCATTTTCCTGGGATATGCACATAATAGTACGGCATATGGATTTTTATTAGTAAAATCAGAAATTCCTGAGATTATTGCTAACACAATAATGGAGTCCAGAGATGCTTCATTCTTTGAGGATATCTATTCTATGAGATCAGCGGGTAGTACTTTATGAACTGAGAACACTTATAATAATAATAATAATAATAATAATAATAATAATAATAATAATAATAATGAACCTACCACTATCTCCGAACTAATGAGTGATACACTACCAATAGAAGATATTATTGAGGAGGATAACAATTTAGTCACAAAGCCTCCTTATAGGAGCAAGAGACAAAGGGTTGAGACAACTCTTTCAGAGGCTTATGCACTACCTGATGCTGAGTATTGGAAATAGGCGGTTCGTAGTGAGATAGATTCCATCATGGCTAACGGGACTTGGGAGATCACTGATCATCCTGGTGGGTGCAAACCTGTTGGATGCAAGTGGATCTTCAAAAAGAAAATGAGGCCTGACAGTACTATTGATAAGTATAAGGCAAGACTTGTGACCAAGGGTTATACCTAGAAAGAAAGAGAGGATTATTTTGAAATGTATTCTCATGCTACCAGATTAACCACCATTAGAGTGCTCATTGCATTAGCAACTTCCCATGGTCTACACATCTATCAAATGGATGTAAAGACAGCTTTCCTTAATAGAGATGTGGAATACGTGGACCCTGGGTATCTACATGGCAGGCAGCAAAGACCAGCCAAAAGGGGATGGGCCAAACGAGTGGCCCAAGGCCGGATGCTATCCGGGCTATCTTCGCCGTATCTAACAAGGAGTAGTAGAAGATAGCAACCGATCTTCATTAGGAAAGATATGATTGTAATCCTAGAAGCTAGCATTGCTTGTGGGAAGGGTTAGAGATAGAACATATCCCGTAGTTATGGGGATTCCCCCCTTGTAACCAACTCAGACTATTTGCCCCCTCCCTTCATAAGGGTGCGGGGGTCCCTAGAAACACAACAGGGACGAGACATACAATACGTGAGATACATAGTTCTCATAATTCCAGAACACAGGACTAGGGTTTTACCTCCACCGTCAGGCTTGAACCTGTATAATCCCTTATCTTGTGTTACCATCAAGTTCGGATCCAACGCATAGCCCCATATAGATTATTGTTGATAACAAACATCGTGCACCGTAGCTATATCCATTAGGATACTAGCGATCAGTCCGACTTGGGGCGCACCATAGCTATATCCATTAGGATACCGGAGATCAGCCCGACTTGGGGCGCACCATAGCTATATCCATTAGGATACCAGAGATCAGCCCGACTTGGGGCGCACCGTAGCTATATCCATTAGGAAGCCGGAGATGCGCCCGACTTGGGGCGCACCGTAGCTATATCCATTAGGATGCTGGAGATCAGCCTGACTTAGGGCGCACCAAAGCTATATCCATTAGGACGCTGGAGATCAACCCAACTTGGGGCGCACCATAGCTTTGTGCATTAGGACTTCGGAGATCAGCCTGACTTGGGGCGCACAGTAGCTATATCCATTAGGATACTGGAGATCAGCTTGACTTGGGGCGCACCGTGGCTATATCCATTAGGATACTGGAGATCAGCCCGACTTGGGGTGCATCGTGGCTATATCCATTAGGATACTGAAGATCAGCCCGACTTGGGGCGCACCATAGCTATGAATAGGCTTTAGCCAATTGATTATTGCACCCAACCGTCAAGGTATGTTGCCCGTAACCCAACAAGGGGTGTATTGTGGTTTGACCCAACATTCGTGGTGTACAGCTGGCTGACCCAGTTCAGAATGTTCCCTCCGAACCGTATCAAATCTAGACCCAAACAGACCCAAACTGGAAATTTTTCGAGCTTGACCTTCTGCCCAGGAGCCGAAACGCTTTTCCCGCCAAGGGGCGAAAACCCTAGCGCCGCACCCCGCATAAATACACCTTTTTGGTGTAATCGAGGGGTGACACCTTTTACTGTTTGGTATTCGCCCCTTTGTCTTCAATCTTCACGCCGCAATCCTTCTGCTAGAGGTCACCGACGTTGCGCCGTAGACCTTGCACCACCACCGCATCCAAGATGTCGTCCTCCTCCTCTGCAGACGTTGGTTATCGATAATAATCTATATGGGGCTATGAGCTGGATCCGAAATTGATGGTAATAAAAGACAAGGGATTATACAGGTTCAGGCCCTCGACGGTGGAGGTAATACCCTATTCCTGTATTCTGGAATTATGAGAAGTATGTCTCTCATGTATTGTATGTCTCATCTCTGTTGTGTTTCTAGGGACCCCCGCCCCCCTTATAAAGGGAGGGGCGGAGAGTCCGAGTTGGTTACAAGGGGGGAATCCCCATAACTATGGCATAGGTTCTATCTCTAACCCTTCCCGCAAGCAATGCTAGATTCTGAGATTACAATCATATCTTTCCTAATGAAGATCGGTTGCTATCTTCTACTACTCCTTGTTAGATACGGTGAAGATAGCCCGGATAGCATCCAGCCTTGGGCCATTGGTTCGGCCCATCCCTTTTGGGTGGTCTTTGTGGCCCGCCATGTAGATACCCAGGGTCCACGTATTCCTCAGTAGCCCACGTGCTTTGCAATCGAGTTGCCATCTTTTCTGGTTGCAGCCAGCTGAGTCCTTTTTCATGCCGAGTGCTTCCCAAGTCTTAGCGCAGCTTTCCGACTGGTCCTCCTTTTGTGCTGAGTGCTCTGTTGCAGGCAGGGAGACTACGAAGAACTTGCTAGACCTCTACAACTCGGGAATTCCGAGTGGTACTCAACGTGGCCATTGATATGCTTGTGATCAGCCCGACTTGAGGCGCACCACAATTATATCCACTAGGATATTGGTGATCTGCCCGAATTGGGGCGCACCATAGCTACATCCATTTGGACATTGGAGATCAGCCCGACTTGTGGTGCACCATAGCTATATCCATTACGACGCTGGAGATCAACCCGACTTGGGACGCACCATAGCTATATCCTTTAGGACGTTGGAGATCAGCCCGACTTAGAGCGCACCAAAGCTATATCCATTAGGACGCTGGAGATCAGCCCAACTTAGGGCGCACCATAGCCTTATTCATTAGGACTTCGCAGATCAACCCAACTTGGGGCGTACCGTAGCTATTTCCATTAGGATACCAGATATCAGCCCGACTTGGGACGCACAGTGGCTATATCCATTAGGATACTGGAGATCAGCCCGACTTGGGGCACACTATAGCTATATCCATTAGGATGTTGGAGATCAGCCCGACTTGGGGTGTACCATAGCTATATCTATTAGGATGCTGGAGATCAGCCCGACTTAGGGCGCACCAAAGCTTTATCCATTAGGACTTCGGAGATCAGCCCGACTTGGGGCGCACCATAGCTATATCCATTAGGATACCGAAGATCAGCCCCACTTGGGGTGCACCGTAGCTATATCCATTAATTTACTGGACATCAGCCCGATTTGGGGCGCACCATAGCTATATCTATTAGGATACCAGAGATCAGCCCAACTTGGGGCGCACCGTAGCTATATCCATTAGGAAGCTGGAGATGCGCCCGGCTTGGGGCGCACCGTAGCTATATCCGTTAGGAATGTTGGAGATCAGCCCGACTTGTCTAACTCCCGAGCGCTGGAACTCGGCTCATGGCCTTTTGTCCCTGACACGCCATCCGAGTGACTAAAGTTCGCCGCTCATGGGATCAAAGTTTCATTCATCACGCGCTCAAAAAGTCACCCAGATCGAGAAAGAAGTAAGGATGTTTCCATGGAACACGTATGTGTAAGCGTACACTTAATAAGTGTAGCCCCTGGCTTATTGCTTAGTAAGTGCAGCCCTCGAAAAATATGGCGACTCCTCGTGCTACTTTTCAGTTCACCGTATCCGAGTCGGGAAGTAGGCCTCTGGCGTACTACTCGTGAGTAGATGGTCATGGCCTTCCCTGATTCGAACGTGAAGCCATAAGAAATGACTTTGGAGTCCTCCCCGGATCTAATCTGACCCGAATCCGAAGAGCTATCGGAGTCCCTCCCAGATTGAATCTAGTCTGGGTCCGAGAGTGCCAGTTTGCTGAGTTCATCGGCAAAGAACCTCAGTCTTCTGAAGCAGAAAATCTGGCCGAGAGCGAAGGTGGTGTTGATGTCGTTGAAGGAGGCCATCAACCTTGACGAGATTGATCTTAGCGCTTCCCCTACCTAGCACGCCAACTGTCGACATTTGTTATCGACAATAATCTATATGGGGCTATGCGCTGGATCCGAACTTGATGGTAACACAAGATAAGGGATTATACAGGTTCAGGCCCTCGACGGTGGAGGTAATACCCTAGTCCTGTGTTATGGAATTATGAGAAGTATGTCTCTCACGTATTGTATATCTCGTCTCTGTTGTGTTTATGGAATTATGAGAAGTATGTCTCTCACGTGTACATGTGATATATTTAATTTAGATAGTGATTATCACATGTACATGAGTTGTTGTCGACTATAATACTTACGGTTATTGCACTCGTAAAATTTAGATGCAAATGGAGGTGTAAATTAAATATTTTTCTAGAATATGGTAGTCCATATATCAAAGAGCAGATCTAGTCCATTCTTCCTAAAAAATACATTTAAACATGATACTTTATGGGCTCCCAAAAAGGTTTAAAAGTTTCTAGTATTCAAACTTTGACTACAAAAAAAAAATGCATACGATAGCTAAACTTAATTAATTTATTTATTTATTGTATATTTAGGATCCTTGTGACCCCAGAAATACAACAAAACTGGTTTTACCAAATTTCATCTTTATTTTATCCATATTTTAACTACTTCATGTTGCATGCAAGAGATGATTCTTATAGTTATTTGGTTTACTAAACTGAGTTCATTCCTAAATATTTTTGCAAAAATAGGGCATCTAAGACCCCAAAAAAAGTGATATTTATTTCATAATTTTTAGAGCCATGGTTAGCATAGTTTCTTCATAATTCACAAAAGGGTCTTCAAGTAAACTTGATTCAAACAATTTATTTCTGCATAGAACATAATAGTTTTTATTATATAATCTAAATCCTTATAGCTTAATACAAATTTAGAAATTTATTTTGTTGGATTTAGAGCTTCCTAGCAAAAGATATAAAATATTGAATTAAAAGATCGAAATAAATTGAAAAAGAAAAAGATGATGGAGCGACTGGGAAATAAAAAATAAAAAATATACCATTCGCGCGACTAACCTGCGACTGAGTAAAATAAATAAATAAATAATTGGCGCGCTTTTGAAAAAAAATTAAATCGAACTATATTTTTTTATTTCACGAATAAAATATGATAATTTAAAAAACAAATCTGCAGCATGATGGATACTACTTGGGATGTACATCCAGCTGCGTGTAAGAAACCAAATGCTTAAGTGCAACACCAATTGTTTGGACTTCTATAACATTAAGAATCTGCATGCTAGCATGTCTAAAACCCTGGTAAGTAAAGTACAAAATGATGCATGCAAGACCTTCCACATAAGAGCAACTATTAATACTTGTTAATTGTTCAGAAGATAACTCTTGATTCAGTGATCCAAGTAAAAAAAAAGAACCTAGTAATAACAACTGGATGTTCGCGGCACGCAGCCGTTGCACTCGTCGACATTTTTACACCGACAGTCAGTTAGAATCTTGGACTAATGGACATAAACGTCAAGAACAATTGCATAGTAAGGCAATGAGCTAATTAAGGTGAAATTAGTGGTCGGGACAGCTGTATGTACGAACAAATTAATGCTATGTACTTGGAGGCCCAGTTTGCTTGTTAAACCTGCACCAAGAACACAATAAACTGAAAACATTTTTGTATAGACCTGTCTTGTATCACAGATTAGGTCTCGAGGAATCAGATCAAGGAGAGACGACAGATTAGGGCGTCGACGAGGCAAGTTGCGTGTACCCGATTATTTTCTGAAATGATATTAATTTATGTTGCATTGTTGTAATTTATCGATCTTTCTTTTGTTCATGCGCTAGAGCATTTCCATATATGTTTACTCATCTGTATTAGGAGTCATCGTTGGTACCTACTTAGTTGGTCAACAGATAGACATACATTTATTTAAGATCATCCATTAATCTGTTAGCTAGTATAATTATATGACACGAATTATCTATTAATTTACTACAATATGCTTTCGTTTGTGTGCATATGACCATGATAAATATATGAATTGCTTTCTATCGTGAAGTTTTGGTTTGATATATATATATATATATATATATATATATATATATATATATATATATATATATATATATATATATATATATATATATATATATATATATATAGGATAACAAGATGGGACACCATGGTGCAGGGGCACCATGATTTAAAATGCATTAATTCAAGTCAAATTCGAATATATTTTTAAAAACTTTCAATTTTAAAGTATATACCCATCTATAAGAATTCAAATGAAACACATATCTTTAAAAAAATATACTCGAATTTGAAGATTTAAATGAATTTAGATTACATACTTTGCTGATTTATATGTATGATCAACACATACCTACAATCAAACTATCATAAAAAAAGGAAACTTTAATTTGAATTTCAGTTCAAACTTGTTTGAACTAGTTAGTAAACTAGTTGAACTCAACATCCTAAAAATTTCAAAAAAATTCGCATACAAATACATATGGAAAATACCCATTTTGGATCATGGTGCCCAGACACCTTGGTGTCCCAGGTAATTGTACTATATATATACACGTATATATATATATACACGTGGCTATAGGGAGAACCCTGCAGGTTCTCCGCTTTGATACCATAGGGGTTTGCACGGGTCCTGGCAAGTATAAGGAGCGCTACTCCTCTTTTCTCGGCCAATTGATGAGGGAGAGAGTGCCGATTATAGTTAAGACCTGGAGGAAGGAAGTCAGCGCCGAGCAGAAGAACCAGTTGTGGGACGAAGTTAAGGGAAAATAGATTATACCAGAGGAAGATGATATCAATGCGAGATGGTACGTCTTGCAGAGAATGGGAATGTCTTTGAGGCAATTCAAGGTTGTCATGCATGCTGAGTACATGCTGAAAGGCCGTACTCCCTTCTAAAGGTATCCGTTTATGACACCCGAGGTTTTGGAGGAGTTCACAAGGATGAGGAGTACGCCCGAGGCGGAGGAGCTGAGAAAGAAGAACATCGCTATACAGAGGCAGAATACACACGCGCACAACCTCAGTTCCGGTGGCTATGTAGGGAAGAAGGCAGAGTGGGCGCGACTAGCTGAGGAGTGTGTGAACTCTCGGATGGTGATACCTTACTCCCACATATATGAGGAGCAGGAACGTGACTGGGTATTAACAAGGATGAAGAAAACCTTTGACGATCAGCTTGTGGTTCCAAACCTCTCGACTGCGTAGATCGTCTCCACCATCGTAATACATCTAACTTAGTACATTGCAGTTGACCCTTCCCGTTGTATTTTAGCACTAACTTATATTCGCTTCTCGCAGGAGGATGTAAGCCAACAGAAAGATCAGGGAATGTTTCAAAGCCAAGGGTCGAGGGACATCCTGTCTTCGGCGATCGGGAAGCACGACCATAAGGGCTGGGTGCTTGCCGCATGTGCGGGGAATATAAAGAAGTCCTTCCCAGATGAGGGCAGTTCCAGTGCCATATTAAGATCATGGGAAGCACGTGAGGTGCGCCTGAGGGCTAAGCTAAGGGAGGAGATGATGGCACGTGAGGAACGCCTGAGGGCCGAGATGATGGCGATGATATCCCAGAGTCAAAGTAATATGGCATCGCCTCTCGTAGAACTCTTTGTGATACAACCTAGTAGCTACGCTTCCAAAAATGATCAGCCTGATCCCAGCTGAAGGTAATAAGTGGTTCTGACTAAAAGGTACAGAAGTAAGCTAAACAGTGATTTCGATCAAGTTGCGTATTTCTTGCAGGCGCATACCAAGTGCCAGCTAGTCCTGATTGAAGATGGATTTACCACTGAGGCTGGACGCAGGATTGCATTTCCATGCAAGGAGGACAACATGGTGTATGGTAGCCCTTTGGGGAAGGCCTCATGAGGGTGCAGGTGAACTATGTCCACGATGAATTCCTATCTGATGTGCTGGAGTTCCCCCGAATGAAGATATCACCACTCTCGGGCAAACACGAATGTCGTTCATCAAGTAGCCCACGATGAGTGCCGTACTACTGAAGGTATAAATTCCCATGTCTTCTCCATCATTCTAATACTGCAACACATCATGTTACATATGCATGTGCCTTTCCAGGTTACTACGACTACTCCTGCACCTGCTCCTACTCCTGCACCTACTCCTGCACCTTCTTCTGCTCATACAACTTCTCTTGCTCTTGCTCTTGCTCTTGCTCCTACACCTGCACCTACTCATGCTCCTGCAACTGCTCCTGCTGCTGCACCTGCTCCTGCAACTTCTCCTACTCCTACAGTTGCACACGTAACTTCTCCTGCTCTGCTCCTGCACCTGCTCATGATCCTTCACCTGATCCTGCGCCTGCTCCTCATGCTCCTACTCCTGCACCTGCTCATGCTGCTGCTCCTGCTCCTAAATAGAGTGCAGAGCTGGTACGCAAAAGGACTACTAGCATGTTGACAAAAGAACCACAGGATTCCTCTGAGAATCCTTCTGTTAAGAAGGCAAAGTTGTCAGAGGCCACAGTGCCCCCTCCATTATAAGGAAAGCATATTATCTCAACCTCGGAGACTCTGTCTGTCCAGAAAGAAAAGTAAACAGATGCCCCAGTGCCCCCATGTGAGACCCCGGATCGGCTATCCGAAATCTCCTGTGCATTTCCGTACTAGTCCCAGATCAGTAGCTAGTACACACAGTCACAGTGATACTTCATTGCCGAACATAACGAAACTTGTATTATAAATATTCAAGTATGGGCCACATGGCCACTTATTACAATACTCGGTCTAAAGACCGGAAACAAAGCAAATGGAAACAAAAGCGAAACGGCAGACGCCAAACGCCACAAAGCATTTACTAGGAACGCGACTAGTCCTCCTGGTAGCCTTCCTCGTACTCCTCCGCGTAGAACTCGCCCTCCTCAGTCGCATCTTGATAATTTTCTGATGATGACATGTTGGTGTAGCACGTGAGTACAAACGTACTCAGCAAGTCTGGGAAAATATGCTTATGTGGGCTTTCCAAAGGAAGCTTAGTAGGGTTCATTTGCATAAAGCCAGATTTTATTAAATCATACTTAGGTAATAGCATCTCACAAAGCAACTTTTCACAATTCTTTTTAATCATTGAATTATGTAATAGCGTAGTGAGGTTCTATCCACCATCACCAATATAAAAGGCTCTATCCGCCAGATTTTAAAGGATCAGGGTTAATCAGGTGACTCCATCCGTCAAATACAAACACAGGTTCTTTCCACCTGGTTGGCTCTATCTGCCAAATCACATCCGAGAGTTCTAACCACTCCCGAACCCCAAAACAAAACATTTTTCCATTTTTAAAACAAAACCAAAGTCTACCAATATGAAAGCATTCCTTGCTTTTGCCTTTGACCGCAGGCGCGGCTATTCGAATAGTTTTAACTCTGCAGAGGTGTACAACTTTACCCACAAGACACGATCATCTCTTAATGCCAAGCTATTAACACACTTCCTTTGGTGTGCCGGCGGAGAGATCGTGACAAGGCCGTTACAATGCTTCCACCTAGCTAGACCCACCCGCTGAGGTTTCACCGCTGTTAGGGTTCCAACCGCCCAGTACAGAAGCCCCCTCTTGCGCCGTGTGAGGAAAACAACAACAACAACAACAAGGCCTCCTTCCGGCTCTCACACAACAACCGAGTGGTGAGTCTAAACTAGGCTTCTACAAATTAGTGGGCCAGGTCGTACCATTATAGACATGTGGTAGTACGGTGTTGCTTAAAATGGCAATCACAAGCGTCGGTCCTTATATGACTTGGGGCGGTACTTGCACAATAGGATCAAGACTCGATCCGCTCCCACCCGACATACCAATCCGCCCAAGTCCAATCCAGTTTTCATTTTTATTTTATTTTGGAAAAACAGTATCAAACCAATTATAAAACCTTTCAAGTCATTTTGGTAATCATTCATTTTTGAGAAATCCCTCCCATGGGTTAACTTCATCGATAAAGATCCTAAGCAAGTCTACTTAGTACTACAATCAAGGGATACCATATAAGCGTAAGCATGGTATAAGCAATGTCCTAGGGTTACAAGTAATATGGTTGTCGATATCAAAGAGAGGTAATCACAATTTGGATTAGCTAAGTCCTTATATTTGAGATACGACTTAAAACATAGCATGCAAGTTTATAAAGCATTTAAACACATTTGAAAACGTAGGATCAAAATGCGTCAAAGGGACTTGCCTTACATGTCGAGTAGGTAGGTCGTAAATGCAGCTTGAGCCGGCGGCGAGTCGTGATCGCGTCGGCGCTCTCGACTACGCGCAAAACGAGGCAATAAATAAATAACAGAAAATAAATAAAATCTAAAAATTACAAAAATAATACTGGCAGGTAGATCTTGATTTTAGATGAATTTAGAAATTTGAATGAGATCAATCGGAGTTCGGACGAGAAAGTTATGAGCTTCCGAAGTTTGAATTTCGAATAAATCGAAAACCGGGAATATTCCCGGAATATCCCGTTTTGACCGAGTCAACGTTTGACTGCGCTTTGACCAAACTTTGACTGGCCAAGAGAGTATGATAGGTGGGACCCACGCGTCATAGAGAGAGGGAGAAGGCTTCCTCAAGAAGCTTCTCTGATTCCCATGCATGAGAGAAAAAGAAAGAGAGAGAGAGAGTTCACAGAGAGAGAGGGCGCTGGGGCTCGTGGCGGCGCGAGGTCACCGGCGGGTGGCGGCACCGGGCGACAGCGGCAGCGGGCGGCGAGGTCGCCCGTGGCGGCATGGCGGCCGGCGGCAGTATGGCGGCGAAGCGGCGCTGGGCGGCGGCGCAAGCGGCAATGGCGAAGCATGGCGGCGGCGGCCAGCGGCGACAGCTGGCGCCGGCAGCGGCGGCAGCAGCGGCAAAGCGGCGGCGGGCAAAGCGGCGAAGGCGAGGCTCGCCGGCGGCGAGGCGGCCGGCCGGCCACACACATGCACACACGCACACAGAGAGCCCAAAAAAAAATGAAAAAGAGCACATCTCCTCCAAAATTCGGATTTTGAGCCCATTTTTGCATGAAATTGTCCCAAACAAAAGGCTAGATCATTTAGATAACATCCTTAGCAACCTATAACCGGAAGGAAATGAACTAAAACTCACCGGAGTGGATGAATCAACGACGAACGCGAAGAACACCGAAAAAGCGGCACCTCGTCGGTTTTCTTGAGCTAGAGATTGAATGGAGGGGAGCTGCCAAAGGAGGATCATATCACCGGGAAGAGGGCTTTTATACGGTGAGATTGGAAGTGGTGGCGCGGCGTTTGGACGAGAAACGGCCGAGTTATGAGCAATTAAAGCCATGTGGGCCGTTTTCGGTTTTTGGGCGCCCGTGCAAATTCCGGCGAGCTCTCCGGCGAGGGGTGGTGGGGGATGCGAAGAGGGTGACGCTCCGAATCCAACGCAACCGGCCGTTCGTCGATTGGAGTTACGTGGAGGGAGTTAGGAGTGATTAAAGAGAGCTTCCTCCATTTTTGCAAGCTTGAAGCTTCATCCCCCATGCATGGCTAGAGGTTGAAGATGACACTATTCATGTGCCACGTGTCACTCCCTCATTGGCCCTCTTTTACATAAACGGTCCGCCCTAGAGAAAAATTAGGAAAAATGGCCTAAAAATTCCGGAAAAATTCCTAGAGCCATTTTAGAATATTTGGAACTCAATGGGATTGGTTTGGTTGAATTTGGATGAAATTTGTGGAATTTAATATTCCGGAGCGAATTGCGGGCATTTAACAAAAGCCGCGCGAGATAAAATAGGAACGGAGGTCCAAAAATTCGGGGATAAATTCCTAAAATCATTTAGAAATATTTGGAACATTTTAGAAGTGGTTTGGAGATTTTTGGAGCATTTGTGGACTCGGGTGAATTTTCGGGTACCGGCGGGACTGGAAAATCCGATTTTTCGACTGGAAGGGAATTGAATCGTGATTTTGGGTTGGTTTGGATGCCAGGTTAATATAAACACCAATGAAACTCCAACTTTTGAATTACTTTATTTAAATTAGGTTTTTCTTCCTGAAGGCGAAAAAAAGGATGTTACAAACCTACCCCCCTTAGAGAGAATCTCGTCCCCGAGATTCCGAAGAAGAAAGAAAAAGGTCTGGAAACTCTGTGCGAAGATCTTCTTCCCGCTCCCAGGTTGCTTCTTTCTCGGAATGATTGCTCCACTGAACCTTGCAAAACTTGATCACACGGTTTCGAGTTCGGCGTTCCGCTTCATCCAAAATTTTGACAGGATACTCTGGATATGACAAGTCTTCCTTTAGCTCTATTTCCTCCAGTGGCAACTGATGCTCGGGTAATCGGAGACACTTCTTCAATTGAGATACATGAAAAACATCATGCACCCCTGACAGCTGTGGCGGCAATTCCAACTTATAAGCCACTTCCCCCTTTCTAGCAATCACTTTGAATGGTCCGATGTAGCGGGGCGCTAACTTTCCACTAACCCGGAACCGCTTCATTCCTTTCAATGGGGATACCTTTAAATACACATGATCCCCAGGTATAAAACTTAAGTCCCGTCGACGATTGTCCGCATAGCTCTTCTGCCTTGACTGAGCGGTCTTCAAATTTGCCCGGATCTGTCGGACTTGCTCTTCGGCTTCTTTCAGAACATCGGGCCCGATTATTTGTCCTCCTTCTGCCTCTTTCCAGTACAATGGTGTCCTGCACTTTCTTCCATACAAAGCTTCAAAAGGCGCCATTTTCAAACTAGCTTGATAGCTGTTGTTATAGGAAAACTCAGCATAGGGCAAATTCTGATCCCAGGAGCCTGTGTAGGTTAGAGCACAGGCTCTCAACATATCTTCTAGGATCTGATTGATCCTTTCGGTCTGACCATCTATCTGGGGATGGTAAGCAGTGCTGAAGTTAAGATGGGTGCCCAATACTTCATGTAACTTCTGCCAAAACCTTGAGGTAAACTGGGAACCTCGATCTGACACAATCTTCTTGGGCACACCGTGTAGACACACAATCTTGGCCATATACAACTCGGCAAGCTTGTCTCCAGAATAAGTCGTCTTTACTGGGATAAAGTGGGCCACTTTGGTCAACCGATCCACAATAACCCAGATGGAATCATAACCGGATTTAGTTTTGGGTAGTCCGGTTATAAAGTCCATTCCAATTTCTTCCCATTTCCATATAGGCACTTGCAAAGGCTGCAATAGACCGGCTGGTCTCTGATGCTCCGCTTTAACCAACTGGCACACGTCGCAACGTGCCACAAAATCAGCAACTTCTTTTTTCATATTGGACCACCAATACTTCTCCTTCAGATCCGCATACATTTTGGTGCCTCCTGGGTGAATGGAATACACTGAATCATGTGCTTCCTTCAGAACCACACTCTTGATCTCTTCTTGGTTAGGGACTACTATCCTTTTTTTGAACCAAACCGTACCCTGGTCATCCACAGAAAATCCGGGGTGTTTTCCTTTCTTCAGACCTTCTTTCAGATCCGCAATGCCCTTATCATCTTTCTGAGCCGCTCGGATCTGATCCTCAAGGATCGATTTCACTTCCAAGTTGTAGATGCATCCTTCCTTTACCAACTCCAGGTTAAGACGCCGAAATTCCTCACTAAGCGCTGGCTGGCCTTCTTGCCCCATCACATTATTGCAGTGAACCTTCCTGCTTAGTGCATCCGCCACTACATTTGCCTTTCCGGGGTGGTAGTGAATTCCAACATTGTAATCCTTCACCAACTCCAACCATCTTCTCTGCCTCAGGTTGAGGTCAGGTTGAGTGAAGATATACTTCAGGCTCTTATGATCCGTATAGATCTCACATCTGTTGCTGATCAAATAATGCCTCCATATCTTGAGCGCATGTACAACTGCGGCCAACTCCAAGTCATGAATGGGATAATTTTCTTCATGAGGTCGCAGTTGTCTTGAAGCATAAGCTATTACCTTTCCTTCTTGCATCAAAACACATCCAAGCCCTTGTTTTGAAGCATCACAATACACCTCAAAGTTCTTGTGAATATCCGGCAACACAAGCACTGGGGCTGAGGTTAATCTCTTTTTCAACTCCTGAAAACTCTGCTCGCAAGCTTTAGTCCATTCAAACTTCTTTTCCTTCTTCAGAAGCTGAGTAAGAGGTCTGGCTATCTTCGAGAAACCTTCAATGAATCTTCGATAATAACCAGCTAATCCAAGAAAACTCCTGATTTCTGGGACCGATTTCGGCTGTTGCCAATCCAAAACATCTCTCACTTTGGCGGGATCTACTGCTACTCCTGCAGCAGAAATGATATGACCCAGGAAAGATACCTCTTTCAACCAGAAGTCACACTTGCTAAACTTAGCATACAGCTGATGCTCTCTCAACGTCTCGAGGACGATCCGCAGATGGTCTTCATGCTCTTTTCTGCTCTTGGAATAGACAAGAATGTCGTCGATGAAGACTACGCCGAACTTGTCTAAATATTCCATAAACACCTTGTTCATCAGATTCATGAAGTAAGAAGGGGCATTGGTTAACCCAAAGGACATGACTGTGAACTCGTACAGTCCATATCGGGTGGTGAAGGCTGTTTTCGGAATATCCTCCTTTCTTATTTTCAACTGATGATACCCCGACCTCAAATCTATCTTGGAGAATACTTGAGCTCCCTTCAACTGATCAAACAGGTCATCTATCCTCGGCAACGGGTACTTATTCTTGATGGTGACCTCATTTAAGGACCTGTAGTCTATGCACATCCTCAGACTACCATCTTTCTTCGAGACGAAGATCACTGGCGATCCCCACGGCGACGAGCTGGGCCTGATGAATCCTTTCTCTTGCAACTCTTCAATCTGTTTCTTCATCTCAACCAACTCATTGGACGGCAGTCGGTAAGGTCTCTTTGAGATTGGAGCCGTACCAGGTACCAATTCAATCACGAACTCTACATCTCGATCTGGCGGCATTCCAGGCAACTCATCCGGAAAGACATCCGGGTACTCATTCACTATGGGCACAGCCTCTAACGACGTCCCTTTCAACCGGTGCAGGGTGCTACCCCCCTTAGAGGAAAACTCAGAGGAAAACTCCACTTTAACTCCCTCGAAATTTGGTAAGCAAGATAGATCGACTAGCACAGTCTATCCGACCCTTAAACTTGGTTAGCCAATCCATCCCAAGGATGACTTCTATACCCTTAGTATCCAATAATATTAAGTTCGCTAGGAACTTTACCCCTTTTATTATTATATCCATCTTAGGACACACAGCAGTTGTTTTCATTTCTTTTCCAGGGGATTGCACTAACAAAGGGTTTCGTAACTGTATTGTATTCCAGTTATGCTTTCTAACCAGGTACTCCGAAATAAATGAATGAGTTGCACCAGAATCAAACAGAACTGAAGCAGGTACTGAGTTGACAACGAACGTACCGTAAACCACGTCTGGCGCATCCTGAGCCTCCTCGGCAGTGATGTGGTTCACGCAACCTCTTCCAGCTGTCCTTGGGGTGCGTGGGGTCTGCGGAGTGCCTCTCCCTGGAGCCGGCGCTGGCGCACGGGCCGGAGTGGATCCCAGATTAAACCTCACTGGGGTCACTGGTTGACGCTTCTGAGGGCAGTTGTTAGCATAATGCCCCATTTCCCTGCAGTTGAAGCACTGCACTCCTGCCATAGCCGTGTTGCTCTTCTAAGCTTGAGCTCCTACATTGCCGGTAGGGGCTGGTCCAGTCGGACGAGGGGCGGACATTGGGGTCCTTGGCGGATTGGCGAGTGGCGGCTTTCTGGCTCTTTGTTGGAAGGTACGAGGTCTTGAGCTGCTAGCACCCCGTTGATTCTGGAACATCATCTTCCTCTTCCTGGTCTCGAAGAGCTGGCGCTGGGCATCCTCTTGGATCAGCGCTTTATTAACCATGTGTTGAAACGACGGAAAGTCGTTCGACACCAGCTGAACCTTGATACTGGGATCAAGGCCTTCCATGAAGCGCCATATCTTGGCCTCATCAGTCGCCACATCAACGGCGACATCTGGGACAATTTGCGTGAACCGGCTCGGATACTCAGCCGACAAGTTCCCTGCTTGAAGCTTGTGAAACTCACGCCTTTTCATCTCCATAATCCCCTTGGGAATATGGGTAGCTCTGAAAACTTCAACAAACTCCTCCCAGCCAATATTCTGAGGGTTGGCGTGGGCAGCACAGTAGTTCTCCCACCAGCTTGCTGCGGTCCCCTTAAGCTGGTGAGACGCACACCTGACACTCTCAAAGTCATCACACTGTGCCAGGTGAAGCTTCCTCTCTACTTCCTTCAGCCAGTCATCCGCCTCCAGCGGATCAACAGCTCCCGCAAACGTGGGAGGTCTCGTTCTCATGAATTCCCCAAACTTTGACTGGGGCTGCTCGGCGGCGGCTGGTGCAGCTTGAGGCTGGTTCATCAAGTTCTGAGCCAGAGCCTGCAAGATCTGGAACTGCATAGCCATCATCTGCTCCATATTAGGCGACTGCGCGGGCGGTGGCGGTGGGGGTGGGTCCTGCTGAGCTGCGGGTTGCTGAACGTGTTCTGCTCCCAGCTGCTGAGGTGGCTCCACAAATGCTTCTTCCTGAAAGTGCACCTGTCCTCGGGCACATTCTCGGCCTCTACCACGGCCTCCTAGTCTTCCGCGACCACGACCACGACCAGGGTTCTCCATCTGCACAAGGTGGTCAAGCAATAGGAAAGAGGGAAAAGCACAGGTAAGCAACAGGGGCTTAAACCACATCCTCCACAGCAAGAGCACAACCACAAAAGCACCCCACAAGAGCACACAACAGAAGGGAAAACCAACTGAACTCCAATTAAAACAAAATAGTTTTGGGGCTGGCTGTATCACAACTGCCTAAGGGCACGATACAGTCCAACAAACTCTTATTTATCGTTCTAATACGATCACAGAACAAAGTAAAGGTCCTTCAGGCTAGACAACTAGTCACTCTCGTCGCTCGCAGCGCCACGCGGGGACGGATCCTCCTCCTCCTCCTCGCTCCTGCTGCGGGAAGGCGAAGCAGCTGCCGAAGGTCCTGCTCCTCCGGAAGCGGTCAAGAACCCCAACGGCGACTGGGGACGGACTGACTTGCGCGCCTGGCAACGAAGCCTCAGACCCTGACGACGCTTGGCGGGCGGAACATCCATCGGTATGTCGCGGATCGGCGGGTACTGCAGGCCGGTGGTGGCGGTGGCGGGCGTCTGCCTCTCCTCCTCGCGCTGTCGTATCCTCTCCCTCGGGTCCTTCAGGTGCCGACGCTGCCTCGGCATCTCGTCGGTCAACCGCCGCGTGGCGTCGTCGAGCCTGGATGAGTGACCCTGGTGCACCACGGTCGGGTCGACCTCGATCCAAACTCCAAAGCAGTGTACATCCCCGAATCGAAACAGGGAAACAAGCGATGCGGGTGTCCTCCAAGCGATCACGGTAGCTATGCCCCAACATGAGGATAGCCTTTCTGGCCGCGTCCTGCAAAGCGTACGCCAGAATCGACCGCTCGGCTGTGAAGTAGAAGGGTCGGTCCTCCTCGCGAACCCTGCTTCTCGCGAAGACCAGCAGGCGGACCTGCCACAAGTCCTGGCTAAGACCAGTAATAAACTGGTACTGATACTCAGGACTATGGGGAAACCCCAACTCTGCGCAAAGCATCAGCGACAGCTCCTGGCAGAAGCCTCCAGTCTGAGCGGCAAAGGTGGTGGTAACCGGCATCTACAAATTTTGAAACCAAGGTGGGATTAGTAACAAATTTTAACAAAGGACGAAACAAGAGTAAGACACTAAGACAGGAGAGATAGAAGCAAAGGAACTTAACTTTTTGTAAATACGTTTTTATAAAAATATAAGTCCTTAAGGCTTTGCCAGGCTAACTAGGTCACGTCCTACGGTCGTCCAGGCTCTGATACCACCGCTGTGAGACCCCGGATCGGCTATCCGAAATCTCCTGTGCATTTCCGTACTAGTCCCAGATCAGTAGCTAGTACACACAGTCACAGTGATACTTCATTGCCGAACATAACGAAACTTGTATTATAAATATTCAAGTATGGGCCACATGGCCACTTATTACAATACTCGGTCTAAAGACCGGAAACAAAGCAGCGGAAACAAAAAGCGAAACGGGCAGACGCCAAAACGCCACAGGCGACGACTAGGAACGCGACTAGTCCTCCTGGCAGCCTTCCTCGTACTCCTCCGCGTAGAACTCGCCCTCCTCAGTCGCATCTTGATAATTTTCTGATGATGACATGTTGGTGTAGCACGTGAGTACAAACGTACTCAGCAAGTCTGGGAAAATATGCTTATGTGGGCTTTCCAAAGGAAGCTTAGTAGGGTTCATTTGCATGAAGCTAGATTTTATTAAATCATACTTAGGTAATAGCATCTCACAAAGCAACTTTTCACAATTCTTTTTAATCATTGAATTATGTAATAGCGTAGTGAGGTTCTATCCACCATCACCAATATAAAAGGCTCTATCCGCCAGATTTTAAAGGATCAGGGTTAATCAGGTGACTCCATCCGTCAAATACAAACACAGGTTCTTTCCACCTGGTTGGCTCTATCTGCCAAATCACATCCGAGAGTTCTAACCACTCCCGAACCCCAAAACAAAACATTTTTCCATTTTTAAAACAAAACCAAAGTCTACCAATATGAAAGCATTCCTTGCTTTTGCCTTTGACCGCAGGCGCGGCTATTTGAATAGTTTTAACTCTGCAGAGGTGTACAACTTTACCCACAAGACACGATCATCTCTTAATGCCAAGCTATTAACACACTTCCTTTGGTGTGCCGGCGGAGAGATCGTGACAAGGCCGTTACAATGCTTCCACCTAGCTAGACCCACCTGGCCGAGGTTTCACCATTTGTTAGGGTTCAAGCGCCTTGATCTGAAGCCCCCTCTTGCGCCGTGTGAGGAAAACAACAACAACAACAACAAGGCCTCCTTCCGGCTCTCACACAACAACCGAGTGGTGAGTCTAAACTAGGCTTCTACAAATTAGTGGGCCAGGTCGTACCATTATAGACATGTGGTAGTACGGTGTTGCTTAAAATGGCAATCACAAGCGTCGGTCCTTATATGACTTGGGGCGGTACTTGCACAATAGGATCAAGACTCGATCCGCTCCCACCCGACATACCAATCCGCCCAAGTCCAAACCAGTTTTCATTTTTATTTTATTTTGGAAAAACAGTATCAAACCAATTATAAAACCTTTCAAGTCATTTTGTTAATCATTCATTTTTGAGAAATCCCTCCCATGGGTTAACTTCATCGATAAAGATCCTAAGCAAGTCTACCGTACTACAATCAAGGGATACCATATAAGCGTAAGCATGGTATAAGCAATGTCCTAGGGTTACAAGTAATATGGTTGTCGATATCAAAGAGAGGTAATCACAATTTGGATTAGCTAAGTCCTTATATTTGAGATACGACTTAAAACATAGCATGCAAGTTTATAAAGCATTTAAACACATTTGAAAACGTAGGATCAAAATGCGTCAAAGGGACTTGCCTTCTGTCGTGAGTAGGTCGTCGTACGCAGCAGAACCGGGCCAAGTGGCGGGTCGCGTTGGCGCTCTCGACTACGCGCAAAACGAGGCAATAAATAAATAACAGAAAATAAATAAAATCTAAAAATTACAAAAATAATACTGGCAGGTAGATCTTGATTTTAGATGAATTTAGAAATTTGAATGAGATCAATCGGAGTTCGGACGAGAAAGTTATGAGCTTCCGAAGTTTGAATTTCGAATAAATCGAAAACCGGGAATATTCCCGGAATATCCCGTTTTGACCGAGTCAACGTTTGACTGCGCTTTGACCAAACTTTGACTGGCCAAGAGAGTATGATAGGTGGGACCCACGCGTCATAGAGAGAGGGAGAAGGCTTCCTCAAGAAGCTTCTCTGATTCCCATGCATGAGAGAGAAAAAGAAAGAGAGAGAGAGAGAGTTCACAGGAGAGAGAGAGGGGGCGCCGGTGGGGCTCCGGCGGCGGGGCGGCGAGGTCGCCGGCGGGGTGGCAGCGGCAGCGGCAATGCGGCAGCGGCGGTCGCCGGCGGCGATGCGCCGGCCGGCAGTTGATGAAGCGAGCGAGCTTCGGCCGGCGCCGTCTTGGCAGCGTGGCGGCGGCGGCGGCGCCAGCCGGCAGCCGGCGGCAGCGGCAGCCAGCGCGGCAGAAGCGGCGGCAGCAGCGAGGCTTCGCCGTGGCGAAGCGGCCGGCCACACACATGCACACACGCACACAGAGAGCCCAAAAAAAATGAAAAAGAGCACATCTCCTCCAAAATTCGGATTTTGAGCCCATTTTTGCATGAAATTGTCCCAAACAAAAGGCTAGATCATTTAGATAACATCCTTAGCAACCTATAACCGGAAGGAAATGAACTAAAACTCACCGGAGTGGATGAATCAACGACGAACGCGAAGAACACCGAAAAAGCGGCACCTCGTCGGTTTTCTTGAGCTAGAGATTGAATGGAGGGGAGTTGCCAAAGGAGGATCATATCACCGGGAAGAGGGCTTTTATACGGTGAGATTGGAAGTGGTGGCGCGGTGTTTGGACGAGAAACGACCGAGTTATGAGCAATTAAAGCCATGAGGGCCGTTTTCGGTTTTTGGGCGCCCGTGCAAATTCCGGCGAGCTCTCCGGCGAGGGGTGGTGGGGGATGCGAAGAGGGTGACGCTCCGAATCCAACGCAACCGGCCGTTCGTCGATTGGAGTTACGTGGAGGGAGTTAGGAGTGATTAAAGAGAGCTTCCTCCATTTTTGCAAGCTTGAAGCTTCATCCCCCATGCATGGCTAGAGGTTGAAGATGACACTATTCATGTGCCACGTGTCACTCCCTCATTGGCCCTCTTTTACGTAAACGGTCCGCCCTAGAGAAAAATTAGGAAAAATGGCCTAAAAATTCTGGAAAAATTCCTAGAGCCATTTTAGAATATTTGGAACTCAATGGGATTGGTTTGGTTGAATTTGGATGAAATTTGTGGAATTTAATATTCGGAGTTTAATCATGCATTTAACAAAAGCCGCGCGAGATAAAATAGGAACGGAGGTCCAAAAATTCGGGGATAAATTCCTAAAATCATTTAGAAATATTTGGAACATTTTAGAAGTGGTTTGGAGATTTTTGGAGCATTTGTGGACTCGGGTGAATTTTTGGGTACCGGCGGGACTGGAAAATCCGATTTTTCGACCGGAAGGGAATTGAATCGTGATTTTGGGTTGGTTTGGATGCCAGGTTAATATAAACACCAATGAAACTCCAACTTTTGAATTACTTTATTTAAATTAGGTTTTTCTTCCAGAAGGCGAAAAAAAGGATGTTACACCCCATACGATTTTAAGGTATACATGCAAGGACAACCCCTTGTCCCTCCCCACGAATTGAGTGCTCTGTACAAGTGCAGTCGCTGAATGCGACCGAGTGTCAAGTCAATTTTACTGTTCAATATCGAGGGGGACATTTTCACCACCAGGACCATGGGACATTCCCAGTGGGTTTCGAGGATCTATTCCGTTTGTACAAACTGAAAGTCATTGATATTTCTACTGTACGAACCTGGACACTGTGAGTATTGCACCAAATAGCATGAGCCTATGACTGTTAAAGGATTTTGTATTATGTTTTTTAACAATTGACACGAGTTGTATGATAATGAGGAAGCGAGCCACTACGGATCGATATCCATTCGATATTCATGGGGTTCTTTCACGTGTGGACCTAAATACACTTATTTTTGTCCTAAAAAAAGTGTAAATGCAGATCCACAAGTATGGAAATGTTTTTTTAGCTACTTTTCTTTTGCTAATGAACAACTGCTGAGTCTGTCTAAATATGAAATTAACGGAACTCCTTTTTGTGGATTGCCGCTCATAGGTTCTCTTCCAGTCGTTTTAGTAAGCATCTTTTGTTCTATGGATTCTTGTGTTACAAGATTTCTCAAAGTATTTTCCAGAATTTTTCTGGGATTTTTCTAATTATTTTGTTATTTTTCTTGAATTATTTGAATTTCTAGAAATTATTTTGAATATTAAATCGCTGGAAAATTCGAATCGGTTTTACTATTCCTCCTACCGAACCCGAGTCAGACTCGAGTCGAGTCCGACTCGAGTCCGACCCGAGCCCAACCTAACTCTAACCGCACGACCGTTGGATCGAGATCCAATGGCCAAGATTGCGCCACGTCACCCACGTGGGATTCGGATCCGACTCGGCCGCGCCCGTGCGATCTGAGCCGTTGATCGCGGACACATGGACGGTTGCGATGCAGCCATGTCACCTCTCCAAGTCCTCGTCGGACTCCGCCGCCGCAGCCTAGTGGGCCTCGTTTCGCGCGAGATTCACGGAAGCCGAGGCCCCTATTTAATGCGCCGCCGCCAACATGAAGCCCTCTTCCGTGCGCACCTGAGTGGAAGTGGGAGGAAATCAGGATGGATTTCATTACCGGTTTACCTAAGACTCAAGGAGGGTATGACTCCATATGGGTTATAGTGGATCGCTTGATTAAGGTCGCCCATTTTATCCCTGTGAAGACCACTTATTCGGGAGACAAATTAGCGAAGTTGTATATGACCAGAATTGTTTGCCTGCACGGAGTGCCGAAGAAGATTGTATCAGACGGATGTACCCAATTTACCTCGAGGTTTTGGAATAAGTTGCATTAAGCCATGGGGACCCGTTTGAACTTCAGTACCGCATATCACCCGCAGACGGATGGTCAGACTGAAAGAGTTAACCAGATTTTGGAGGATATGCTAAGAGCTTGTGCATTGGCTTATGCTACCTCTTGGGATAAGAGTCTGTCGTATGCTGAGTTCAGCTACAATAACAGTTATCAAGCCAGTCTACAGATGTCACCTTTTGAGGCACTGTATGGTCGACCTTGTCGAACGCCGTTGAACTGGAATGAGATAGGTGAACGCGTGTCTATGGGCCGGACATTCTTCAAGAAGCCGAAGAGCAGATTGCCATGATCCAGGAAAGACTGAAGATAGCTCAGTCAAGACAGAAAAGTTACGCGGACAACCGTCGCCGAGACTTGAGCTTTGAACCGGAGGATTTCGTGTACCTTAGGGTTACACCTCTCAAGGGAGTTAAGAGGTTCCACGCCAAAGGAAAACTTGCACCGCGTTATGTTGGACCATTTAAGATTTTGAGCCGCAGGGGCGAAGTTTCTTACCAGTTGGAGTTACCGCAGTCGTTGGCAGGAGTGCATGATGTGTTCCATGTATCACAACTGAAGAAGTTTCTTCGGGTACCAGATGAGCAGACACCGTTAGAGTCAATAGAGCTGCAAGAGGATCTTACCTACAAGGAGCACCCCGTGAAGATTCTGGATACCATGGATCGAGAGACAAGAAATAAATCAACCCATTTCTGCAGAATCCAATGGAGTGACCATACAGAAAGTGAAGCAACTTGGGAGCACGATGAGGATTTGAAGAAAGAGTTTCCGAACCTATTCCTTAGTTAGCCCTGAATCTTAGGGTCGAGATTCTGTTAAGGGGGGGAGGTTTGTAACACCCCAATTTTGTTTTGCTTTTCATGAATTTGAATGTCATTTTGCACTTTTGTGATTTTTGTGAATTTTCTGGAATTTATTTGGATTTAATTTGAATTTATTCCCCTTTGAAATAATTAAAGAATTAAAAGTTTTAAATAAAATTTTATTGGAAATAATTTATTTGAGTCCAAAATGTCTCAGTATTTACCAGAATTTTTCTGGGATTTTTCTAATTATTTTGCTATTTTTCTTGAATTATTTGAATTTCTAGAAATTATTTTGAATATTAAATCACTGGAAAAATCGAATCGGTTTTACTATTCCTCCGACCGAACCTGAGACATACTCGAGTCCGAGTCCGACCCGAGGCCAACCTAACCCTAACCGCGCGACCATTGGATCGAGATCCAACGACCGAGATTGCGCCACGTCGCCCACGTGGGATCCGGATCCGACTCAGCATTGCCCGTGCGATCTGAGCCGTCGATCGCGGACACGTGGGCAGTTGCGATGCAGCCACGTCACCTCTCCGAGTCCTCGTCGGACTCCGCCGCCGCAGCCGAGCGGGCCTCGTTTCGTGTGAGATTCACGGAAGCTGAGGCCCCTATTTAATGCGCCGCCGCCGCCAACGTGAAGCCCTCTTCGGTGCGCACCTTTTGCCCCAACCCACGCCGGCCAAGCCGCTGCCGCCAGCCCGCAAAAGCTCGCCGAAATTGGAGGTTAGGTCCGTCGCGGTTTCCATCGTTTTCCACCGTCTTCCGCCGTTCTCCGCCGTGTGGGTGCCCAGATCCGGAACCGCCACGTCGAGCCGCGTCAGAGGGTACCATCCACTTCACCGGAGCACGCCCGCAACGCCGCTCCCCGTGTCGTCATCTTCGTCTCCGATGGCCTCTGCTCCGCCGTGCCATCGCCGACCCCACGAGCTCCGTCAACTGTTGGATCTTCATCGCACGGCCGAGGTTCGTCCACGTCGTCCCCGTGTAAATCCACGTTTCGGTGTTTAGATCTGTTCTCAACCGTTGGATCTAGATCCAACGGCTTAGATTAAGTCACGTAGCCCGTAACCGCACCATGCTAGGGTAGATCTCAGCCGTTAGATCTAGATCGTATGGTTAGGGTTAACCCACGTTGTAGCGTTAGATGCAATCCCAGTCGTTCAATCGAGATCGAACGGCGAGGATCGAGCCACGCGTCGCCACCCGGTTCATGCTACGTCACCCCCTTGACGCGATGAAACCCGATTGGATCTCGACCGTCCGATCTAAATCGAACGGTCCAGATCAACCGCGTTGTCCTCAACGTGTGAGAGCCAGATCCAATCTGGATCGTTGATTTTTAAATCGACGGCCCAGATCAAGCCACGTGCCCGGGAGGCGGACCGATGCGGTCAACCGAGCCGCGCTCGGTCATCGCTGACGTCAGCGTGGGGCCCGCGTGTCAGCGGCTGGCCCAATGGCACCATGACGTCATTCGTGATGTCATGATGACGTCACGGTGGGGCCCGCGTGTTAGTACCATCGACCGAGCGTGATGACGTCAGCAGCTGACGTCATCCAGTGGGTCCCACGTGTCAGTGACACGTGCACCCGTGGACCGGGTCCATGGTGGACCGAAATCGAACCGTGGACTGAGTCCATGGACCGGATGACGCAATGCTGACGTCATATTTCGATTTTTCAATAGAAAAATAATTCGGTGGAAATTCAAATTCCATGCTGACGTCATAAATCCGGATTTTCAATAGAAAAATAAATGAAGTAATTCGGTTTATTGATTTATTTGAAGTTTCAAACTTCAAACGCTTATAACCTTTGCGTTTCAACTCCGATTTGAACGATTCCACTTTCTAAATTTTTATAAAATTGAGATCTACTTAAATATGAATTTTAATTAATTTTTGGACATGTTTTTCTCTATTTATATTTATTTAATAAATTCTTTGAACTTTAAACGATTATAACTTTTGCATTTTAACTCCGATTTGGGCGATTCAAATTTCTAAAAGTTTGTAAAATTGTGTCCTTTCTGTTATGGACTTTATTTGAACTTTTGAGCAATGTGTATGTACTGCTTTATTTATTTATTGCTATTTGCACGCGTTACGAGTAGACGTGGAAGTACCCAAAGGCTTCGAATGTGAAGTTTTGACCCAGGAGCCAGCTCAAGACCAAGATCAAGTACTTTTTGAAGGCAAGTTATGCTTTGACCATGTTGATCCTACTTTTAGAAATTAATTTAATTTAAACTATTGCATGCTATGTTGATTAGAAAATGCTTTAATTAATTCCGGGAAATTAGATAAGAGCCGGCTTGCAATATGACACCTTGGTTATTTAATTATGTGCCATGAACCCTTGTCACCTAGTTGTGGATTATTAGTTGAATATTATTAAATTGCCAACATGGGTATTTAGACCGTTGTAGTATAATGCTTAGACCTGCCACGTATACATGACATGATTTTGGACAATTACATGTTAACCTTGACTTAATGAGATATGGAACATATTTCTGGAAAGCGGCATGTGTTATTGATGATGATGTTAATGGCATGTGGTGCATGGTAATCAACTGGGGGTTTGATAAATAGTTTCGATCGGGGCATGTGGCAAGAATGATTGGGTGGGCTAGTTGTGGCACCGGGAAAGTTGATTTGGTTCTTCGGGTAGTCTTGCCTTGGTCACCGTAAGGACTTAACCTTGCAAGCCTTTGAACTGAGTCAAACGTGAAACCACATGTCTGTAATGGGACGGACCTAGTTGATTAAGTTGCTAATAACTTACTTGTGGGACCTCGGGGTGTCAACTATACCTTCTGTGTAGTTGTACGGGGGAGCGTACCGGGGCTGCGGCCAGGTACCCATCTAACGGTTGATTGACCTAGACTTCGCCTTTGCCAAGGGAAGGGTTAGTGTGAAATAACCGGGGAGGTCCACTTGTACAGTTAGAGGTTTTCGAAAGACTTTGTTACGGACACCCACCTTTGTGGTGTTTGGTTGTATCTTGTGGGTAAAGTGCATAACCTCTGCAGAGTGTAAAATCTATTCGAATAGCCGAGTCCGCGGCATTGGACATTGCTCAGGAATTACAGTCAAGGGTTAGACTTTCTTAAAAATGACTTGACTTTGGAAGAATGGTTGGTTTGGGACGACGAATTGGACCTAAGATTGGAAAATGCTTTATTTGTGAGATCATTGTGAAAGTACTTTATTCATTAATGTTTTACCGCTTTGCAATCTATTATTGTATTTACTCATGCTACTTTACTGCAAATGAACCTGTTAGCCTATCCTTTGTATTAAGGCCTGCATGTAGAATATTAGCTTGCATTCTGTGCATGACTTGCTGAGTACCAAGTACTCATCCTTGCCACAATACAACATCAGTTGAAGAAGAATCGACACCAGCTTTGGAGGAAGAATACCAGGAGGAGCTGTCTAACCAGGGAGCGAGCCCAGTCAGTTGCCTGTGGTATACTGGATGGCGCTACGAAATCTATTTTATTCCACTGCAGTTATTTCTCTTTTAATAAGTCTTCGCCATGCGAGGCGTATCTTTGTAAACTTGACCATAAGGCCGAGCAACCAGTTTGGGTAATTAATTAAGGTACTTTACTATTTCGTTGAGTATGATTGTGATATATACCGATGTTGAAACTGTGTGCACTAGCGTGATCCTGTACTAGTGCTGAATACACATAGGGTCCGGATTTGCAAATTCGGGTCCCGACAACATGCAACATGCAACATGCAGAAACTGAACATGCAGGAAGAAAATGCCTATTAAGACCATTAAGGCTATTAAGCCACTAGAAACTGAAATTGAAAAATAGGAAACTGAAAATGCCTAGATTAATTAACAATCTCCCCCTAATACTGACGTTGTTCATTTGAGCTCACTCACAGGAGCGTCGGTTCATCGTCAGCATCGGCGAAATTCAGCTCCCCCTGCTTCTTCTTCCAGGGCTTGGTACATTCTTATTTGAAATGTCCCAACTCATTGCAGTTGAAACACCTCACCTTTGTTTTGTCGAACCTCTTCTTGCCAAAGCTTGAACTGCCATCCTTATTCTTCTGTCGAGCCTCCCACTCGGCCACAGTGAGTAAGAGTTGGCTATCACCAATCTCACTAGCCTGAGTGTGGCACCGAGAACGCTCGTCGAAGGCCTTTAGCCTCCCAAGCGCCTCCTCAAACGGCATCTACTGAACATCACAGAACTGCTCGATCCCCGCAACGATAGGGTAGAGCCAATCTGGGACAGTGTCGAGGAGCTTCTTGACCATAGCGGCATCGTCGAGTGTCGCGCCGAGGTTGGCATACCTTGCTGCCATGCCACTGATTTTACCGGCATAGTCGTCCAGCACCTCGCCATCCTTCATGCGGAGAGCATCGAACTCTCCCTTCAAGGTTGCCAGGTGCGCCGCCTTTACACGATCCGCCCCGACGAATCTTTTCTTGAGGCTGTCCCAAACTTGCTTCGATATTTTCTTCTGCGAAACCTGCAAGAGGATGTCTTCCGGAAGTGCTTGAAGAAGTTGCGCCCTCGTCGTCTTGTCCTTCCGTGTGTCCTCGGCCGCGCCTTCCGCCGGGTTCACAGCCTCCCAAAGGCCCTGGGCATCAAGAATGGCCTCCACCTTGATAGCCCACGCGGTGTGGTTCGTCGAGGAGAGCAGCGGGTACGCGAGCGAGACGCCGCTGCTTCCCCCCGCAGCTTGCGGAACCAATGCCATGGAGTCGAGGTAGTAGCGTAGGATCTTGGGCATACACAGCTCTGATACCAATTGTTGGAACTAGCCCAAGGATCAAACATGAACTCGTGGACACAAGAACAAGAAATACACCAAGAACACACTTATATTTTTCTTGTACTAAGCTCACAAAGAGTACAAGGAACACACCCTTAGAGACACCTACCGACTCAAGTTATAACGGACTTGAGTTAGTGCATTTCTTCTTTGTTCCTAGCTACTCTCTACTTTGAGCATTTCATGTACAAGCTCTTCTAGACTCCACACATGCCCTTCCTTTAAATAGACAAAAACTAGTAACATGCAACATGTAACATGCAAAAACTGAACATCAGGAAGAAAATGCCTATTAAGACCATTAAAACTATTAAGCCACTAGAAACTGAAATTGAAAAATAGGAAACTGAAAAGGCCTGGATTAATTAACAGTAATATTGTTGCTAACCTTTCTTCAGGTATATATATCTTTTTAGCACTATTTTGTTCAATATTTTTGACCATTCTTGGAAGGATAGCATTAAGAGTACTGGACAGAAGTAGGCAGCGCGGCTAATTTGCTTTATAAATCTATCTACGAAGTTATTTTTCCTGCTAATTCCCTTTATAGATCTTTCTATTAAGTTTTTTTGGCTGCTAAATCATAACATACTGCATGTTTTTCTTAGAAGTACTAATGGAAGAGCTTTGTTATTATGCTTCAGCTGCAGAGATACAACATCAAGGAGCTGTTGCAGGCACCTTGAATGTTTCAGTTGGCCATCTTAGTTTTATCTTGTGCTGCCTTGTGTATGTTATTATAAAATACAACTAAGAAGAGAAATATGCTCTATACAATCAGTTTGTTTTTTTACCATTCATGATGAATGTATACCATCTGATCAGGCTGTTTTGTCTACTTTTTCAGTCAAGAAGCTGATATTTTGCTCTGCTATGAAGCACTACCCGATGTTTTGTATTGTGATCTTTGATGATTTCATATATTTATAAATTTCAAGAAAAACCATTCGATGGATTGCTGAACATAATCCTGACCAATGTGAAGTATCATCTGATCAGAAAATTTCTGCCTTGTTACCCGCTCTCCATGAGCTAGATTATACTAGCCATAAACTCTGCAAGACACATGCTGCTCACAAGGCCTTCGTTCTCCTGAGTTGTTTTCCTCAATAGTCTGGACCACTTAAGGTATCTATTCGAAAATGTTCCATCAAATTACACCCTGTTTCCTTCATTCAGAGTTTTAATGATCCCCAATTTTACCAAGCAGGACTCAATCCCAAATCCCGCTTGTAGCTTTAGAATCTGACAAGTCGCCCCTAGTTTTTTCCTTGTTTGAGGAAAAGACCAATCACTTCCTCTTGCTCGCTGACTCATGAATGAAAGGTGACACTGACCAATGCGAACTCGCAACTTGATGGTTCATCGTCATTAGCCAATTTATTTCGGTGGCTAGGGAAAGTAAAGCATGCTGGATGGCTCTCGATCCATGAGAATTACAGGCACAGTTAGGAGCAAACGGTGCATTACGCTGCAGTAGAGTGATAAGTTGTCATTGTGACATTGACCCATGCTGTTACTAACTTACTAGCCTGATTAGTACATCCATGTGTGAATGCAAGCTTACATTTAATAAAGAACACGATATCTAAGAGTGTCTTGCAAGTTTAGAAATTATTTTGTATTCTGCTCGAAAGGGATCTTGAAGTGAAAATTCGTGCCGTTGGTGAAAGTCCACTGGTAAATAGTTTTTATTCCGACAAAAATGCCTGATTTGCAACAATGTCTTCACAATATACAGTAGAAACTTTGTTCTTCATCGCAAAGAGAGAGATAGAAATTTTGTTATTCTTAGAACAATATAGTTGTCGCCTATATATTGGACATGCCTACTTCCCTGGGCCTCAATAAATGTTTTTTACGTTATCTGATTAATGTTCCCTTCATCCAGTGGTTGCTCATATATTTCTGAAATACTTCACTTCCCCTTAATTTTTTTCGTTTCCCTACTTCTTCTGGGTAATCTCTTGTAAACTAAGTATCTTTGGGAGTTATCAAGCTCTCAATATTTTAAATCTCAATGTTAGTGTTTCTTTTCCCTTTGAATGCAGATAACTGAAGAACAGTGACATCAAGATGCAACCCCAGGTGGGCTTCATGATTGTATTATTAATCAGCAGCTTTATTTGGTGTCATACCTGGTGAAGGTATTCGAAGGAGAAAAACATATCATGATGTTATCGTTTGGATATTAGGTGTTACTTTCGGAGCAATCCTTTTTCTGTCGCTATAACAATCAGAAGAAGATGCCTGCTGGATTTGGAAGAATTGCAATGGAAAATCATGTTGTTCGTGTCATCGTGTGCGGCATGGATAAAGATGGAAAGTGTAAACAATGTTCCTTGTAAGATAGTAAATGCTCATCTGGAGACTGGGACATAACATGATTAATACCCTTGATAGGACCTTTCCCTTATCTTTCGATGTTTTTACATTACTCTTCAAAAGATTAATTCCTCCGGTAATCAGGCATGTAAAAATCAAAACAAAGACATCATTTTACTTGTTACTTTCATCTATTAACCAATATTCAGTTTTCATATAAGGATCATTTTTTTAAAAAAAATCTTAGTACAAGGATTATATCATTCTACTCAATAAATGTGAGTAAAATTAAAAAGGCAGGGTTTATGTAACACCCCAATGTTCGCGCCTTTTGAAAGTTTTCAAAATAAAAATAACCATTCGGATTTTCCTCAAATTTATTAAAGCTTAATTGGAATATTTTGAAAATAAAATTATTTAATTTCAATAATCTAAACATTAATTAAAATAAAAATAGTTTTAGTTGGGTTCCTTTTGTTGCAAAGATTTTCCCTTTATTTTCTTGAAATTTTTGGAGCTCATTGGTATTTCTTTGAATTTATTTGAATTTCTAGCCTTTTTATTCAGAAATCCTTTTCTTTTTCCACAAACGCAGGGCCGAATCTTGGCCACCCTAATTCTTTCCCCGGCTAGCCAGTTTTTCTTTTTCCCCTCCAGCCCGATCCACCGCACCATGCGCTCGGCACAGCCATCGTTTTGGCCAATCTCCGTGAAACCCTAACGAGGCCGTTGCTGCTGCTGTGTTGGACTCAGAAACAACACTCATGAACCCTCTATATATCTTGTACTAGTCCAGAAAAGTTAGTACACACAGCAAATAAAGCTGATACCACAACATATCGTACAAAAATTTATTTCTTTAATTATCAGAGTTTACAATATAAATAGCATACATGCCAACATCCATAGTTGAACCTAGCAAATCTGTCATAGGCAATCGACTGGAATAGCAGTCCTAGTTAACATGGTCATCACCATCGTAGAGATACTCTAAAAATAACAAAGTAAGCAAGGGTGAGCATTAGAAGAATTCAACAAGTTACACAGGAAATACAATAATAATGTAAAGATGACAAATGAAGACTATATTGTTAAATTTAGCATAAAGTAGTAAGTTTATAAATATTCTAAGTAATTTTCAATTGCATAATTTTAAAGAGAAATTTACTGTTAAACACCTTTCAACTCATGAATCACTCTTTGAGCTAACCGATTTTCCTATAATGGAATCACTCTAATCTAAATCTCATTTTTTTAAATCACTTTTGAAATATCAAACTCTAATCTGTGAAAGGGTTGCTCGGCATGCCCATGACTAAGGGCTTGACTAATCGATTAGTTCTACACTGTACAAAGGTTGTACAACTTTACCCACAAGGTATAATTATCTCATTTTACCAACATAGCACACTTCCTTTCGTGTGTGACAGAGAAAATCACGACAAGACCCCTATAAAGCTCCATCCGAAGTAGTTATACCTTCTAAGGTTCCACCACTGAAAGAGTTAAAACCGCCCTAGTCAGAAGCCCAGTCTTGTGCCATGTGGCAGATTAACCATCCCTACAATCAACCAAATGGCATAGGTAGGTCTGTTCCATTCAATAGCTCACATGCCAATCTTTAATTGATTAGGAGAGCTTATCACAAACTCAGAACCATGGTATAGTCACCAGACAACCAATTTTCACACAATCTAAATCACATTTTTCACTTTCTTTTGAACAATATTTATTTTCATAACACTTCAAGGTACACCAATACTAAAAAATAACTTTTATCAGAAAACATTTTTGTTTGGCACAAATTCCTAATTTTAGGTATAAGCATGTCTAAGCCATTTACGATATAGCACTAGTTAATACTATATTAATGTATCAACTAGTGAGATTTTGCTTAAGGTGACAATGTATAAGGATCATCAAAGTCAAATGGGGTCATAATAATTAGGAGTAACTAAGCATTTAAAAATCTGGGATTTAACTTACACTCATAAAATTATGCATGTAGTAATTTAAATCAAAATATAGTTTAAAAATCTGGGATCAACATGATCAGGAGTGGAACTTACCTTGCACGAAGCACTGGTGTTGAGATTCGTCAACCTGGTACTTTTTATGGCACTCCAAAACCTAAATGTTGAAAAGAGCTAAATTCAAATAAAATCTAAATAAATTTAAATAAAATACAAAACTAGCATAAATAAGTAGTTTAGGATTTTAGATGAATTTATAAAGAAAAATGGAATTAATCAGAGTTCGAATGGAGGAGAATGGACTTTCGAAAGATTTAAATCAAAGAAATAGAGAGATAATGTATTTTCCAAAAAAAATTGATTTATTTTTCTAAAGAAAAAATCTTATTGCGCAATGTTGACATCAGTTGGGGTTTTTGGATTTTTTTATTTACTTTCCTAAAGTAAAAAATGGGAATTATTGAATGTCATGTATCCATTGTCACCCTAGGTTGGTTCATTATTAGTTTGACATGATTGTACTACCAACATTGGGTTTGCTATGCCTAGATATGCTTAGTTGTACGATGGGCTCATACCACATCATTTATTACGATAATCTTGATTTAATGAGATATGAAATCGTGGCGGGTAGCCACGATTGTAAAATGTATTCTACCATGGCAGGATATGCCATTGGTTTTGGTTATATAAAATAATTTTCACTCGGATAAGATCGTACAGTAAAGGATTTAACCTTGTGCGCTATTGAACCAGGCTTAAACATGCAATCACATGTCTAGTATGGGATGGAACTGGTAAAATAAATTGTCGTATATTTGTGCACCCCTGCATGGTTAATTTGGAGGGTTACTCCAATGAATATGCGAGCGGAGGGTTACTCTGACTCGATGAGACACCTGGTGTGCGGTGCTAATTTGCGGGTTACACAATCTCTCTCTCACAATGGTGAGCCTCTCATTAAAAAATTTAGACTCGAGTTACATGGACGCTTCTGGGGGTAGACCGGCTAAGTCATGTCCCAGAGTTGAGGGGATAAACTCACTAGGTAGGGTAATGCTTTTGTGCAGGATCGTAAAGATCTTTTTTATGATCACTCAATTGCATACTCTTGTACAGTGAGTCACGATAAACGTGATGAGGTGGGTAAAGTTGTGCAGCATCTGCAGAGTATCAAACTATTCGAACAATCATGTTCGCGATTATGGATGTGCCTTGGGATTTTACACAAGATATAGAGTTTTTTCAAAAAAAAAATTGAATGGTGGAATGGTTGGAAAGTGAATAGACATTTCACTTAATGTGTTAAATGCAGTTGTCTTACTTATTTATTGTATTATTTTCAATTATACTTTACAATCTATTTATCGTATTTCAAATAACTATTGCTTTCTGTAAAAGAACCATATAGCTATTTGTTTGCACCAAAATTTGGTAAAGCCGATCTTGTGGAGGTTGGTTTTGATAAGGGATATGTCGGTTATAGCAAGTTGATACCGTTTCGAACTGGAGGGCCACGATTCAAAGGAAACTGAGTCCGATACGGGTAGGATAAGGGATCGAGTCGGATACGATCGGACTTAATATGGTAAGGAGAGATTGAGGCCGATACGGGTGATTGAAGAAACCGAGAAGGATACGTTCAGGCCGAGTGCTATATAAGAGGACCAGAGGCGAGAAGGAAAAGGCGCCCAGAGCCAACCCACAAACACGCTTTACTTTTCCCTTATTTTCCTGTCAACTATGAGTAGTCTCTAGTTTTGTAATCCTCCCTCTGTAAGTCGACGAAACCAACAGAGTTGCGCATCGCCGATTGTTGGTTTTAGCCGATTTCGCCCAGGTTCGATCTGCTTTGTTTTGTTGCGCATCGCCTTCTCAAAGCCGATTTCGCCTTGTACCCGGATTAACCGCCAGGTTAATCTAGTTATCTCCTGATCGGCTTTTTAGCCGACTAGCGTTAAGTCGATAATCATTGTTTTTATCGGCTTTGATTGCTTATAAATTCTACCTTGTCAATTACAGGTCAAATTGACTGGCACGCCTTGCAAACTCGGTGTTTGTCTTGTATGTTCGAGGCTAGAAACCCTCCTTCACGTTTTTAGCGCGAACACTATTCCTTTGTCTAAGTCTTGCATAATCATAATTGCATTATTGCTCCATACAACTTGCTAAGTACTCTATGTACTCAGGGCTA